>LR749762.1:1243489-1301619 GCA_902729485.2 Mus minutoides
AGCTGAATCAAAAGGATGGACCAACCAGGGACGGCGGCTTCCAGGGATCCCTCCCATAATCAGCCACCAAAATAAACACTATAGCATATGCTGGAACACAGGACTCCCAGGGTAGGAGCTAGAGAAAGTACCCAAGGAGCGGAAGGGGTCTTCAACCCTCTAGGTGGAAGAATAACATGAACTAACTAGTTCCCCCTGCACTCATGTCTCTAGCTGCATATACGGAAGAAGATGGCCTAGTTGGCCATCATTGGGAGGAGAGGCCCCTTGGTCATACAGACTCTATATGCCCCAGAACAGGGGAAGGCCAGGGCCATTATGTGGGAGGGGGTGGGTAGGGGAGCAGGGCAGGGATGCGGGAGGGTAAGGGAAAATTTCTGGATAACATGTGAAATGTAAATGAAAAAAAAAAAAAGAATATCACAGCACATTCTGCATGCTCACACATGTACTACTTTCCATTGTCATTCATCTTCTCTCCTGCTAGATCTTTCCTCCTGAAAATAGTCCCTTAGATTTTTTTCATGTCATATATGTATTTTTATTTGCATGATAAATGTGTTTTTATATGTGTATATATGTATATATATATATATATATATATATATATATATATATATATATATATATGTAAATCTAGATTCATTGTAAAGTGTGTGTGTGTGTGTGTGTGTGTGTGTGTGTGTGTGTGTGTGTACCTAAGTCCATATAGCGTTGCTTATATATACAGGAGTTTAGGGGGTGGGGAGGAGGTATGGGATGTGGAACAGTCAGAGGGTGAACCAAGAAGGGAATAAAATCTGAAGTGTAAAATGGGTGGGGGGAGGCCAACAAAAGAACATTATCAAACCGGTTATGGCAATTATACACTGAAATTTACTAGAATCCTCTAGGGTTCACAATTACACACACTAAAGGACAAGATTGCTAGGAAATTTATCCACTCCCTTATAAAAGGCTATTTATTTAAGTTTTCGGATAGTAATAATCACTTTCTGGCAAGTAAAGCCTTCAGAGAGGTAGGGTACCCAATAGTTCACCTGGCAGGCTTCAGAGATGTGGACTGGTTAGAGGAAGAAAAAGAGTAGCAATACATGTTAAAATTCAACCTGCCAGCAGTCTCTGCCTTCTCCACTACTGGACTGCAGAATCTAAGTGAGCCTGAGAAGCTTGGAGAGTATAACCATCCCTTCTCACAGCCTCCAAACTGAGCTGGACCCAAAATGTTACTTAAAATCTTCCAAGGTTCCATAGTTAATTGTCTCATTAATTTTCTATTAGTCATCTACTTCAAATCATCTCTTTTCCTTAAATTTTCTATCCCACGATACCATCTTCAGTGTCAACAAATAAATCTACTGTCTACCTCAAGGAGAAATAATGGTCACTATATAAAATATTCCTGTCACACATAAAATAGACTGCATTCATACCCTCCTCTGCTGCCCGGCAATTAGCTTTACAGTTTTAAACACATGAATGGGGTATACCTGTAGCCCTACTGAAACCCTATAGGTTTCACTATGCCTTTATGTATAGTATGCCTGATACCTAAAATGCACCCTCTTCCTTGGAGGGTACCAAGAGGCTTTGAAGATAAATTCCCCATCCATTTACCCTACAGATCTCAACTTCGCCTTTACTTCTGCATCAAAGGCTTCAGCAGCTTTGCTGTCTCCACTGTTCCAATGGAGGCTTCTTCCTTCCTTTCTTTGATACAAATTTTGGACATATTAAAACTGTTCCTTCAATTTTCTGACACCCTATTGTTTTCTACTGAATGTAAACTAGAATTCTTTCATTTGAGTACTCAGGAAAGTGTAAATTTCTCAAAATTAGTAACCTCCACCTAATCAGGTATTGTTTTTACTAAATTTTGAACCAAATTTTGTCTCTATTCCTAGAACAAAGGCAGTGTGTAACAAGTGTTTACTTAATAAATAAACAAGTGGATCAGTCTGAATTCTCCTTCCTCACATGCAAGAGTGGATCTAATAGGGGCTGGATGTAAAAACATGTATATCCAGGGTGGCCTTTCCTCTCTCCATCCCTTTTTCATTCAGTCTTTAACAAGACAGGCTATAGGAGAATGAGACCATCTTCAACTTACATATAATGTAGAACAAAACAACAGAAAAGAAATCTGTCTAGAAATTCAGGGATCTATTCCTCATCACAGCAATACAGCCAAGCAGCCCTTAAACATTTTAGCCCAAAATAACATTTTCCCTCAAAATTGAGAATTATTCAGCATTTAAAATGGAGTATATGGGGCTGGAAAGATGGCTCAGAGGTTAAGAGCACTGACTGCTCTTGTGAAGGTACTGAGTTCAATTCTGGCAACCACATGGTGGCTCACAACCATCTGTAATGAGATCTGACACCCTCTTCTGGTGTCTCTAAACACAGCTATAGTGTACTTGCATAAAATAAATAAATAAATCTTTTAAAATGGAGTATATGGCACAGAAAAGAAGAGGGTGATGTTTATCAAAATCAATAACAGCAAATGGAAGTAATTGCGAGAGGGGAATACAGTGAGAAAGAGATAAATAAAAAAGTATTATGACATATATGCGGGAAGGTGCTACAATGAAACCATTATATTGTAGGCTAGCTTAAAATAATATTCAAACCCCATAAACAAAAGGAACTGTTTACATATTTATAGTTGAGTTTATTTAAAAACTGTTTGGGAAAGGCAAAATACTGTATTTTTTATAGAAAATTGCTGAACCTAACAAATTTGGGGTCTCCGGTTATAGTTTTTAATTCTATTCAAGGGGAGAGAGAAGCATCCCCTTCAGAAGAGAGAAAAGGATTTAATCTGGCTTCAGGTCGTCTCTAAGTCCTGCAATCAGAGCTAGCAGCTGCTAATGAGGCGAGACTCCCTGAAACAATTCATACAATCAGCATCTACCTCTTTTCTTCCCTTCCACCTTCTCAGAAACTATGTGTGTGAGCAAGACGAGACTTAAAAACACTGATGCCATAATTTTAAAATGCCTAAATTTTTCTCAGTAATTCACACCATTCCTCCTGCCCATAACACTACCTGTTGGAAAAAAGAGGTGGACTTCAAAAGATTGTTTTTTGGATTTTGGTTTTTTGGTTTTGATTTTTTGTTTTTGTTTTTGTTTTTCAATAAAATGAGGATTTTGAAATTCTAATTATTTTGTATTTAAATTCTGCCACACTGAATTCAGAATACACACTGCATAATCAAGTCTTTGTACTCTAAAAACATCTTTGAAAGGAAGATTTTTAAACATTTAAGTTAAAGCTGAAAATATATTTAAAAAGAAGATGAAATCAGATTAGCTAATCATCTGAAAGGCATTGCATTTTGTAGAATTTGGTAAAAATGACTGAAGATGCACCTTCTCTTACATGTTTTAGTGGCCGTGGATACCTGGGACATAATTCAGTTTGCCCTCCCTTTTCCCACACCAGCCCACTCTTTGTTCAGTTCCACCTTCAGTCTGGCATATAATTACTTCTTCAACTCCTATGCTATTTGGTTTTAAGCACCTCTTACCCCCAAGGCCTCATGGCTCTAAGGGCTTGTTGAATTTAAACAAGCACATTTAAATCTCTGT
Source organism: Mus minutoides (assembly GCA_902729485.2). NCBI lineage: Eukaryota > Metazoa > Chordata > Mammalia > Rodentia > Muridae > Mus > Mus minutoides. The sequence continues at coordinate 1,247,089 of LR749762.1, forward strand.
CTTTAAATGAGTAAAATAAAAAGTCTCAACACCTAACACAGAGCACTCGTCTACCTACCTACACTCTAATGTGCATGTTATAATTGTCTACCAGATCATAATGAGCATCTATCCATCCTCAAAATCAGAGAAAGGAGGACTCCTTCTAGAAGTAAATTTACAAGAAATGGTTTTACTCTTGATTAGCTATGTGTGTTTGGGGACACGGAGATTGGTGCTTGCATAATTTAACTACCTAATAAGAATTGGATGATCAGGGACACCTTGGAAATGAAGGAGGGAAATAAAATGGAAGAAGAACAAAATAAAATAGAAACATTATTAACAAAATAATACATCATGAGAGAAGGAATGCTAAGTCTTATCTCTTACCTAACAAACTTTAAATCTATGCAGATACTCTCACTAATGATGTACACACATGCATGGGTCTGTGCCAAATACACATGAATTGTAATTTTAGCTAAGTACAAACTTTGCCTTGTAAGGGAGGACAGGCAGGTGACACAGATTCTACTGCTGCCAATGCTTAAGGCCACTAGCAAATCATAAGTAGTATCTACTACTGTGTATTTGTTTCACAGGTGTAACGTCGGTGAATCTTAATACAAAAAGGAAATGTGAGCACACTACATATAAAAAACAATATGGTTTGCACTATGTCATAGATGTCATTTTAAAAGATCTGAAAAACATGCTTGTTAAGGTAGGGAGCATAAAAACAATGGATTCTTTCCATGGTCCAAAGTCAGAAATGAATAGATAATGTCGTCTCTTCTAGGGTCATCTGAATTAATCATACTATAATCAGAGTCTGATAATCATACATGACTTGAAGAGGGTCTAAAACAATGTATTCAAGGAAAGGCACAGGGGCATGGGACATATGAGTTTAAATATGCACTTGCCATAAATAATTTTAGATTAGAAGATTAAACACATTTTGTCACATCATCTTGTGATGTGATTTTTTACACAAAAACTAAAATATGGTGGTTCCTTAAACCTTTTGAACTGTATGTTAAGAACTTGATACTGAACGCACACTCTAAGAATGGATACTCCTTCCTTCAGGGATGCCACAATGCCTATTTTGAGTACCCACTTCTAAAACATCAATTTTATCCAAAATCCCAATACCACAACTGAAATGAAAATATTTCTCATTCCTTTCCTGTCAGTGGTGCTGATAAACAGTATGCCATCTAGAAGTTGTTTTTGAATTGTATTTTACTGTTTCCAGTGTAGACATTAAGTAGTTCATTGTAAAGAGGAATGCACTCACTAAAGGCCATGGGATTGACTGATGGCTAAAGAGACCATTGGGTGAATTCTTAAAGCATAGTCTTCAGACTTTTTCCTTTTGTTCCTTGACTTGGGTGACTTATTTTCTAAACAGTTTGAAATACTTTGCAGTCTTTCCTTTCATTTTAAATATCCCACTCACCCCCTACGGAGAAAAGTGAAATGTTTTACTAAAGAAACTTTGGAAAAAATTCTAAAATTCTGAAACTACAACCTCCTCATTTATATTAGATTATTATCTTCCAGTCTTAGAAGGGCTATTTTTCAATAATTTAGTCTTAATTTCAAGAGGTACATTATTTTGCATCTTATTTTTTTAAACAAATAAGCATATTTACATTTTCAAATCTCTAGTATTTTCTAGTAAAGACAAATCTGCCTGAGTTCCTTGACTAATTCTGTGTCTGGACATTTTATTTTTGATTTATTAAAAGACTTTGATGAGCTTCATTGTGCTTTAAATTTGTATTTTAATTTCTGTATTTAAATTATTTCATTGGGATGAATTCCTAGATACAAAACACATTTTACTTAATTGCCCAACTAAAAATTTCTTTCTTAGGGAAAGTATAACCAATTCTTTTAGAAAATAGCTTAATTCTTGATAGTTTTTCAATTTAAAAAAAAAACAAAAAACAGTTTTTGCTTGTGAGATGAATTTACTCATGCAGGTGGGTCAACTTTCTATGATAAATAAACTTCAATAGCAAACTCTTTTAAGTCTCCGTAATATTTATATCTAAATATAGCGAAGAATTTCATATAGATGAGAGTATAAAATGCATTTGGAATTAATAGAATGTCTTCAGAACTATGCTGTAAAGGTACATGCCATGGTTATACCACCTCTGCTTAAAGATTATGCATATCTAATTTATATCCCAAGAAGGCCTCTGGTTTTGTTTTGATGACATAGCTTATAACCACCACATTGTGGAGGAAAAGCTGTAAGAGCATGATAAAATGAGGTTTTACTTAAGAACCATTTAAAGGTACCAGGGCACAAGGAACATAATTTAAAGGTAAAAATCATCATTTTATAAAGAAGGCAAAACTATTTCAGTAACTTTGTATTCTATAACTCTATCCCCAACTGGACACTACAGATCCCTAATCAGCAATGGGAGCATGCCAGACTGAGCAGAAAACTACAAACCTGTGTACCACGCCTTATAGGGAAGAAAAGACAAAAATCACTTGCTTTGGAGATGTCAGAATAGATAAGATTTGAGAAATGGCATACGTGACCGATATCTGTACCAAAACCTTCATTGCAGCTACAATATAGGGTTAACGTAAGTGTTTGGTAACAGGCGACAGATATAAAGTAAATACACAAAAGAGAACAATATATGGCACTTAAGAAATCCTTATTGTAGCTGGGCAGTGGTGGTGCATGCCTTTAGCAGGCGGATTTCTGAATTCGAGTGAGTTCCAGGACAGCCAGGAGCCAGGGCTACACAGAGAAACCCTGTCTTGAAAAAAGAAAAAAAAGAAAGAGAAAGAGAGAGAGAGAGAGAGAGAGAGAGAGAGAGAGAGAGAGAGAGAGAAAAGAAGGAAGGAAGGAAAGAAGGAAGGAAGGAAGGAAGGAAGGAAGGAAGGAAGGAAGGAAGGAAGGAAGGAAGGAAGGAAGGAAGGGCAAGAGAGAAGGAAGGAAGGAAGGAAGGAAGGAAGGAAGGAAGGAAAGAAAGAAAGAAAGAAAGAAAGAAAGAAAGAAAGAAAGAAAGAAAGAAAGAAAGAAATCCTTATTGTGCAAGTATTAGGCTAGTGTCAATCCTACATGAACTCACTTATTTTTTAAATGGGGAACACATTTAAAAGTAACATACAGTGATTTGAATAAGTATGGGCCTCTAGGCTTATTTGTTTGAATAATTGGTTCTCAGTTGTTGAAACTGTTTGGAAGGATTATGAGATATGACCTTTACTAAATGAATTGTGTTATGGGGGTTGTCTTTAAGGTGTCAAAACACTTGGAGTATTTCCAGTGTTTTTGTTTGTTTGTTTGTTTGTTTGTGATTCCTGCTTGCTGTTCAATACATGAGCTCTTACCCATTGCTGCTGCCAGGTGTTGTTCAGCAGTCAGATTCTAACCCTCTGTCACTGTAAGGTTAAGTAAACACTGCTTCTGTAAGTTGCCCAAGTCATGGTACTTTATCAAACAACTGTAACTAAGTTGTACCAGGAAATGTATTGTTGCAGTGACAGGTGACAAACCTAACCATGTGGTTTTTGGAGGAATGTGGAAGGAATTGGGGCTTTAGCAAAGTGGTTCAATGCTCTAAAAAGAGCTGAATTGGACATCATAGTAGGAGATTAGAAGACATTAATGCTGAGAACTATAAAGTCCCAGTCTCAAGAGATTTCAGAAGGCAACAGCATTTTCACTTGGCCTGGAAACCATTATTATAATATTTTGTTTAAGAATGTGACTATTTTCTTCCCTCTCCTTAAGAGGATGACTTAAAGGACAAATTAAATGCCCCTGAGGATAAATTATAAAATAATGAAAAAATTTTTCAGCATAAAAGATTCCAAGATACCCTAATATTGACTGTTGTGTGGTTATTAGCAATCATTCCTAGGCAAGTCTTCAATAAAATAGAGCAAATATGGCATAAAATGCAAAATGTACAGTTTAAAGAGAAAGAGCCTCACTGTAAAAGGTTGTGCTGAAAGAGATCAAGATATGAAGAAGAGGTCTGATATGCAGTGGAATAAAGGGAAGGACACCCCATGGCAAGACCCCACATAGCAAGACTTTTGACTCCAGAGAAGAATGATCCAATGTATTTTCTGCTCCTAGAAAACTACAAGAAACAAAACACACACACAAAAAAATGTGATTAAAAGGACTGTGATTAAAAGGACACATGCATCATTCCAAGTGGACATCCAAAGGTGTTGTCTTCTACATGGGAGTCGGGGGCTGACTTTACAGGATAAAGGATAGATGAATAAAGGGTTATGCAGTCTTCCTCCAAAGCTAAAGACAGTCACTAGCACCAGGCAAAGTGCGGCAGCATAGACACTGCATGCAGCTGCTGAAAGAGGCCTTGTGATGCCGCAGTGGTAACCCTGTGAAAATGAAGCAGGGGCTGAGCTGAGGACCCAAAGACATTACAGATGTCAGAGCCAAGAACTCTACACGGGGAGTGGAACCAGCTTGTGAGACAACTATTCTGCAGAGTAAGAAAGGTGACGCTGTCTGAGACTTTAGACATTAGACATGGAACTACGAGATTTAGAGTTTGGCTTTTGGGTTCAGTCTTTCCACATGATGCCCTTATTTTCCCTTGTGAAATGGTAGTGTACATTCTACACTATTGGATGTTGACAGTATGTAATTTACTTTCTGATTTTTCAGGAGATTTTGCAACTAAGAGGTTGCCTTGAGTCTCAAAAAAAGTCTCTGGACATTTGAGCAATGTAAAATGTGAAAAATATGAGAATTTTTGATGTTGAACTAAATGCATTTTATATTATAATGTGTCTAAGAGCCTTTGGGAGCAAGAGAATAGAATGTGTTGGACTGAATGAGAATGGCCCTCAAAGACTCATATGTTTAAATACTTAGTGCCCAGTTGATGAAACTGTTTGGGAAGGATTAATAGGTGTGGCCTTCTTAAATGAGGTATGCCACTTGGGGCAAGGATCTTTTAGATTTCAAAACACTTGTACAATACCACAAGTTCTTTCTCTGATTCCTGCTTGCTCTTCTGCTGTTTAGTATATGAGATCTCAGCTGTTTCCTGCCACCATTCCTTGTTTTAAGACCAATTAAGTCCTTCTCCTAAAGGTTGCATTGGTTATGATATTTTATCATGACAATAGAAAATTCACTAAGACACAAGATAAAACGGTAGTAGGTAGAGACAAAAAAAAATAACTCTATTTAAATAGAGTTTCAGAGAGTAGAGGAATAAATTTTAAAGTTCTCTTAAACTGCCTAATAATTATAATAAATAGCATTTATTAAGTTTCTAAAAGTACATTTTAAATATTAATCACAAAGCAAATTTTTGATGTATTAAAATCAAGTCAAGCAAACAAAAAAAAGTATTCAGCAAAGACTAAAGTAAAAAAATAAAAGTACTCTACCACTGTGGACTTTAGTCAGAGTGAACACACCACTGTCCTTTTAACTTGAAAATACGATTTTTTTCCTTCAGTATATTCTGATCACAGTTTCCCCTCCCTCATCTTCTACCAGATTGTCCTCTTGTGTCCACTCACTGTTGGTAGAAGGGTAGACAAGTGGGTTAGAAGGACAAAGAAAGCTAGAAATGGGCCCACAAATAAAAATACTTATTTCATGTTAAACTTATTGACATCACTTAGAAAAAAAAAACTTTTGCAACAAATGGTGCTAGATCTATTTGTCAAATGTTCTAAGAATGAATTTTGCCATCTCAAATCCTGTCACACATGACACAAAATGGATTTCAGACAAAAATCAACGGTTATCTTTAATGACCTTACAATTACTGGATAAGAGAAAAATGTCTCCATGATATTGGACTTTGTTCTGTTATTAAATAGTATGTAACATACTAACTACAAAAGACTAATAAGTTCAAGTTTGTTATAAAACCCCTTTGTTATCAAGAGATTTTAAGTAGAGAGAACTCTGAGACTAAAAGAAAATATCTGCAAAATGTAATCTGCATACATAATACATCAAATATAATGTAAGAAAATATGATCAAATACCTTCAAACTGATAAGAAAGGTGGTAAAGAGACTGAAAGCAAGCTATAACTAATGCACACGATGACAACAGACGGTATCTATAGAGAGAAAGCAGAACATCACAAGGCCACACACACCTGAAAGCTAGGATGCCAAAGATAGGTAACAAGTATTGGCTTGATGTCCTGTCTTCCTGCTAGAGGTGGGTTCTACAAGTTTCCTCTCCCTACTGTCATCAAAGGTCCCTCCTTATGATTCCTGGGAGTCTCTTACCTCCCAGGTCTCTGGTGCATTCTGGAGGGTCCCCCCCAACCTCCTATTTCCTGAGGTTTCCTGTTTACCTTCTTTCTGCTGGCCCTCAGGGCTTCAGTCCTGTTCCCTCACCCAATATCTGATCAGGTTCCCCTCTAACCCCCACTGCCCCCCACTCCTGTCCACATTCCCTCCCTCCCCACTTGTGATTGCTTTCTTCTCTTTCCCAAGTGGAACTGAGGTTTCCTCACTTGGGACCTTCAGCTTGCTGAGCCTATTGGACTGCATCTTGTGTATTCTGTATGGGTTTTTTCTTTTTTCTTTGGGGCGGGGGGGGGGGGCTGCCATCCCACAGACACACCTCTGACCCATAATTATTTCTGTCTGAAAGAATTACAGGGATGGAAATGGAGAAGAGCCTGAGGAAAAGAAGGTACAGTGACAGGCCCAAAGTGGGATCCAGCTCAAGGGGAGGTCGCAAGGTCTGACACTATTACTGAGGTTATGGAATGCTCACAAAAAGGGATCTGTCATGACTGCCCTCCGAAAGACCCAACAAGCAGCTGAAAGAGTCAGATGCAGTTATTTGCACCCAACCCAATGGACAGAAGCAGCTTACCCCTGTTGTTAAATTAGGGAAGGCTGAGAGAAGCTGAGGAGAAGGGTGATTCTATAGGAAGACCAGCAGTCTTAATTAATATGGACTCCCAAGATCTTTCAAACACTGGACCACCAATCAGCATACACCAGCTGATATGAGGCCAAAAACAGATACACAGTAGAGGACTTCCAGGTCTGTGTTCATTCAGAGATGAAGCACCTAACCCTCAAGAGACATGAGGCCCCAGGGAGTTTAGAGGACAGAAGGGGTGGGGGTGGGGCATCCACATGGAGATGAAATGGGGTAGGGGCGAGGACTTGTGGGATGTGGAGCAGTCGGAGGGTAGATGGGGTGGGGAATGGAATATGAGATGTAAAAAATAAATTACAAATAAAATAAATTAAAAAAGAAAGAAGTGTTGGTAAGTTATCAATGCATTGGAGGTGTCACACTACTGCTGACAGCAGTAATTTTATATGTAGGAAACCGATAATATCTACCAAAGATGAACATAAGCATATTGACAACAATACCCTTTGTTCCTATCTAATAAAAATACTAAGAAATGAACTATACTTGTACTAGTAGGTGATAAGTTCCAAACTGAAAACCAGCTAAATGAACATCTATACTACACCTTTGTTAATTGTTGGTTGAAACCTTACATGGAGTTGCATTACACAGTAATAGGAGCTTATATCAAAACACCTGGCATCATCAAGAGGATTCTGACCACACAACAACCCAATAGCGAATGCTTTGATCTGAGTTGTTTCTGGCTGCCCTGGCCCAAGTTACAATGCACAAGGCCAGGAAACACTACTAGAAAGAGCTAAGATTCTAAGCTATTAGATGTTATGAATTATACTACACATACCAGGGTTTTCTGTTCACTAAGAAACGTGATGATATAAATAAAATTTTTAATGTTTTTATACTGCAATTCTTTAGAATGAATGGATAAAATTCAATGTATATAGGAGTTATATTTATGTTAGAATGTTTAGATTTCAAAGTTGATATTTGAGTTGACAACTATTATTAAAAATGTTAAATGAATTTAAAATAAGGTAAGAATTATGAAAATTCAAGAACTTCTAAAAGTTTCTTGAATAGCAAAAAGTGCTTCTGCAATTTATATGCTATATATTTATATGAAGTGCCTTTCTCAGTTTTGATTATAAAAGTATTGAACATCTCTGAATACACTTAAAATGCTCTATGTCCTGCACCATTGAAGATTCAGCCAAGACTCCTTTATGTAAAAATAAAGAAGCATGTCATACTCATTACCATGGAAATGTTATTTACTCTTCAATAAATGATTAGATTATATTTATACCAAAGCATGTCAATAAATGAATTATTTGTTTTAATTAATGTATGATCTGTCTACCTATTTGATATATCAAATGGTGTCAAATATATGATGATGTCATGTAAATACTTCTCAGATTAAGAGTGTCAGACACAAATAATACTAAAATTCCCTTATCTTGAAAGACATAAAACATAATAAAAAATAGAATGTATAAACAGGACTATAGTAAAGAAACAAAATTGTGCCTCTAACCCTAATATTGCAGACAAGAGTCAGGCAGATTCTGAGACTTCACTGACAGCCAGTCTAGATGAAATGACAAACTTCCACATTAGTGAGAGACTCTTCTTGAGGCAACTAACAATTGTAGAACAATGTGGAAGAATGGTGTAAGGGTCCTGATCTGCTCTGCCTACCAGTACTAGTTTACACGCAACACACACCCACATATATACAAAGCTAAATGAAAAATAATATATAATTCATGATCTTACACTGTTCACAAACAAAACTAACATGTTTATTAGAAGTCATGTTAATGACTATATAGAGGAACTAGGGACTAGAAAAATGGATCTGTATATGATCATGTTGTATTTTGTCTTTTGGTCTGGGTGATACATACATGGATATGTCCACTGGGTGTATGCTCATTTTTATATCTGAATTAAATTTATGTTTCTTTTTTTTAAAAAATGATATGTATGGATATTTTACCTGAATATAAGTTTATGTACCATGTGCAAGCCTTGTGCCTGTAGAGTCCAGAAGAGGGCTTCAGATCCAAGGGGATTGGAGTAATAAATGGTTGTTAGCTGACATGAGGGTGCTGGGATTGAACCATGTCCTTTAGAAGTGCAGTCAGTGCTCTTAACCACTGATTGCTCTATAAAGAACCCATAGGTAGGTTTTCTTGCAATAAAACAATTTATATGAAATTAACATAAAATTGGATGAAATACCACTGGTTATATTTTTCTTTATTCTTTAACCACTTGGCCTTGAACATGACAAAGTCATAGAAATGAGAATTAGCAATATAAATAAAGCCTTAGTTTGCTGGTTGGAGGACCATAAAAGAGAGCTTCAGGGAGCTAAAATAACACCAGGGAGGTCACTAAGAAAAAAGGAGTCAATAAAGTAACCTCATAAAGTTGTTATGAAATCCAGTCACATCTTTAACTGCACAAAGTATGCAACTGATGTTAATCTACATAAAAAAAAAAAAAACTGAGAACAACATTAACCAGCAGAGTTAAACAACATTAACCAGTAGGTCTATGACTGCTAAAATCCAAGACTGGCAAAGAATAAACATGCTGCACCTATCTGAAGAACACTGAAAGCAAACGTGATATTGGAACCACAGAAAGAAGCTTGTAACTTGCAATGTGATCAGGTGTTCATTAGTGTAAAGCTGTCGATATTCTCAAAAGAATCTAAATACGATTTGCAATAGCATATATAATATTCCAGAGATGATACACCTAACCTTCTAGAGACTGGAGGCCAGAGGGAGTTTAGAGGTCAGATGTGGTGAAGGGTGGGGACATCCATGTGGAGACGGGGGTGGAGGGGTGGGAAGGAGGTATAGGATGTGGAGCAGTTGGAGGGTGGATGGGAATAGTGGATAAAAAATGGCGTGTAAAAAATAAATTAATTAATAAAAAAAATTATTCCAAATACCCAAGGCATGATCCAAACCAATCATGTATATGAAGTACTAAGAAAACATAAACTTTCATGGGCAAAGATAATCAACAGACACAAAGAAAATGAAATGAAACTGATGTTGCAAGTGATTGACAAAAATGTTATATTAGCCATTATAAAATGATCCAGAAGACAAGCAAAAGACTTAAAGTGGAAAAATAAAACTGCTTATCATATGAATAGTAAAATGGGGATAACAGGAAAATAAGTCTATGAAGCATATGATCAATTGAAACTGGCCATTAAGAATAAAAGGAATAAAAACTTGAAAAGTGGTGCAAAAAATTCTATAAGACAATGACAAAAGGCCTCATGCCTAATTTATTAGATTATCAGTAAATAAGCAATGCTGAAAAATACAGACTCATGGCAGAGACTGCCACCAGAGTTAAAGCAAAATAACTCTTGTCCAGGTACATTAAAACTACATGCTAAAAGTTGAAGACAGTGAAGAACAGCATTAAAACACTGAGAGGATATCACATATTATCTTCAGGAAAACCCAGTGCATATGAACACAGATTGCTCAGCAGAAACCAGAGAAAGCAGGAAGAAGGCATGATATTTTTTAAGTGCGAATAGTAACGAACTGGCAACATTCAAAATTCTATACCTATTAAAACTATTTTTATAGAATGACATAAAATAAAGTCATTGTCAGGTAAAGAATAAAGGTTTGTTGCCACAATGGCTGTTCTACAGATCAGCTCAAAGAAGTGCTTTCCTACCATAAGGAAAAGGACACAAGAGGAAGCTTTGGTGTCAATGAATTACTGTTTTATTAAGAAGACAGACACAAACAGAAAACAATCAACTTAAGTGTTGGGAAAAAGTAATTTTTCTTGTCTTGACTTCTTTGAAATGTCTGACAACTTAAAGGTCCAATTATCACATTATCTTATGTGATTGTCAATATATATATAGACACACACACATATATGGAAAGTATACTGCAGAACAGGAGGCAGAAGGATGCAAATGCTGGCAATACACATGGTATGTTAAAGGTGATGAAACATGCATTCTGAGAGGGTTATAAAACTTTAGATACCTATGAAACAAATTTCAGAGGAATCCCTAAGAAAACCAAACTAAAACATCAGTCAACAGCATAATAGCTAAATGTATGTAGGATACTGGGAATATTTCAAATAGAACAAACAGTGAGACGTGAACAAAGAGGCTTCTCTTTAAGATGATGGATGAGCTGCCAAGGTGTGACTGTCAAGAAGACTTAGCCTAAGAACTGATTCTACTCCAACCCAAAGGGAAGACATTCAGAAATCACAATGCTGTGACAGAGCACCTGAGAAGTGCCAGGGAAGCTGCTGGAGCACCACAAGAAGCCAAACCAAACATGCTTAGCCTCCTGGCTCCAGGTCAGGGGAGGGAAGGAGCTCAGCCTAGTCCAACAGGTAAACAAGCCAAGAACACAGGCGACAAGAAAGTCACAGTCTCTTACCTCAGCCTCCCAGCCCTCAGAAGCCTCAAATGCTTTAGACAGTTTTAATGAAACAATGAATTCTCTGGTAGAGAAGCTGAAAGCAAGAAGACTCCCATTTTGCCACTCTACAGTGCTGTGGGCAGTGCTAGGCATTTCCTTAAAATGGCTTCTATTATTTAAAACAAACCTACTCTAGGGTCCTGATGTAAGAGAACAATTATAAGCCAGATTGTTATACCCGACCTGTAAGCTCCTCATCAAAAGAGACACCCCTGGAAGGTAGTTGTAGACAGTAGAAGGCTAGATACTGACAAAAGTCTTATCTAAAATGATACAGAGTACTCACATATTCCATATACATTAGATGGTCACTACATTACTCATAATATGTAATACAACTTAAAGATATGTAAACAACTGTTATAGCCTAACATGTAAGAGCTTATGATTAGAAACTGGCTTTATATGTCCTGTTAAGCTACAATGCTTTTGTTATTGTTGACAGATCTCTGGGCAGTTGAATTGGCAGAAGTCACAGATCTAGAAGGAGAAATGCTCCAAGAAAACTCTAATCAAAGATGATATGCTGTGTTTACTTTTGACAAAACAGATTTCAAAGTGAATTATCACCATATATAAGAGATACTACATAAATCATTTTATACTTATACTGGGTTAAATGAGAAATAGGAAATAAATCTATATGAATATGTCCTTAACAATAGTTTCAAAACACATGAAGTACAAATAGAAAAAAAAATCATAAAATCTATCATTTAAGTTGATGACACGTAATGATTCTTTCACATAATAGAAACAGTAGATAGGAAATCAGTGAGGATTTGGATAAGCTAAATAAGTAGTTATAAAAAAGGCATGACTACTTATGAACCAGGATACCACTTATGTTAATAGATTTTAGGTAACTGAGCATAGTTAGTGAAATGTTACTAGGGGAAAGCAGAGTTTGGCAGGAGCCAAGGTTAATGCTGTGCATAAGCCTAGAGCAGCGGAAGCAGAGAGCACTGTGGAAGTGAAGCAGAGAGCACAGTGGAAGTGAAGCAGAGAGCACTGTGGAAGTGAAGCAGAGAGCACTGTGGAAGTGAAGCAGAGAGCACTGTGGAAGTGAAGCAGAGAGCACTGTGGAAGTGACGCTTTCCAGGGCTGGGGCTTTGCTGGTCCCAATATAAAAATGTAGGTGACTTTTAGCTGGGAAAATAATCTAAAGTTAGAAAGTTGTATTTTAATAAGTGAATGTATTATATACATAATAACCAGAATTTTATGAAATCATATCAACAAGATGGCAGGTAAGAAGCCATATACATTATTTTAATATTAATTCACTTTTTCTTTTATTTTTCAACCCAGAGATGAAACTTTATTTTTTTTAATTTTTTATGATTATATTTTTCATTATTTAGAACAATTTTCAAATTCAAATACATTTTGATGATAATCCTTTCTACCCTGTCCTTTCAGATCCTTTCCCTTCCTACCCAACCAACCTTAAGCTATTTCTCAAAAAAAAAAGAAAGAAAGAAAGAAAGAAAGAAAGAAAGAAAAGAAAAAAGAAAAATCAATACCAAAAAATCCCCAAACCAAGAAAACAAAAATAAAACCATATTCAAAAAACAAAAACAAAAACAAAAAACAGTAGCAAAATAAAAGTACACACACACAACTGTTGAGTCAAACTGTATGTTAGCCAACTATTCCAGAACATGAAGCCTGGAATGGAGTGATATACTCAGAATAATTTCTTGTTTTATTGGATATTTTTCTTTGTCTACATTTCAAATGTTATCCCTTTTCCAGGTCTCCCCTCCGAAAACCCTTTATTCCATCTCCCCGCCCTCCGCCCTCCCTCTATAAGGGTCCCACCTTCCCTCCCTGGCACTCCGTACACTGCTGCAGCATCAATCCCCACAGGACCAAGGGCCTCTCCTCCCACTGATGCTCAACTAGGACTCTATAGGATAAAACTGATGTTCCCACTCCTAGGAGGTAGAAGTTACAGTTTAGTTGTTAATTTTTATCTTAGTGACCAGATTGTTTTTCATTCATTCATTCATTCATTCACTAACACACTCATTTATTCACTTCTTAAAAATATATAACAAAATCAAATATAATAACAATAACAGTGATGATGATGATGATGATGATGATAAACATCTACAACATCAAAGTTAGGCAAGAAAAAACAGCAGAAGCAAAAGAGTCCATGAATAGTAACCAGAACCCCCAGAACTCGTGTCTCTAGCTCCATATGTAGCAGAAGATGGCCTAGTCGGCAATCATTGGGAAGAGAGGCCCCTTGGTACTGCAATCTTTACATGCCCCAATACAGGGGAACGCCAGGGCCAAGAAGTGGGAGTGGGTGGACAGGGGAGCAGGGAGGGGGAGGGGGAGGGGACTTTCGGAATAGCATTTGAAATGTAAATTAAGAAAATATCTAATAAAAAATTGGAAAAAAAGAAATAAGACATATTTTACATCTACTTTTTGAAATTTTCATATGTGAGAACTACAATGATGTAATTCCTTCTTCCCTCTTACCCCTCCATCTCTTCTACAATATTCACATATCCCCTTCTATTTCAAATTTATCACCTCTTATTCTTGAATTGGTAACACACACACACAAACACACACACACACACACACACACACACACACACACACACACACTAGTATTTTCATTTAGTTTTCTTCATATGCCCTTAGGGTTTTAGCTCTTGGGATTATAAAACCTACTGGGAGCCTCATCAATGAAAAGGACTGATTCTCACAGCAATTATTAATTGCCAGTAGTTTTTCATCTAGGGGTAGAGTCTTGCTAATTCGTGTTGTCATTACTCAGGAGAAAGCATGGCACTTTAATATGAGTTTTAAAAAAGGGGTGCATGTAGATTAAGGAATTTATAAAGAAATCTGCTTCAGGGAGGTATCAGTTAATGCTACAGAGAACAAACCAAGGTAAAGAAGTACTAGTACCAATGCATTATCATTTGCCATCAGAAAGATTCAAATCCTGCCTTTTATTTGAAGCCAAACCAGATGAATGACAGTATATTATGTTAAGTGAAGCAAGCCAAACAGAAAGACAAGTACCAGATGTAGTCTTTCACATGTAGAATATATATATTTTAAGAAAAGACAAATTCAATATTGGGAAGGGTATGAGGAGGGTAGAGTACCATGGTATAAAGAAATGCAAATTTTATTTTTGTATGTCTCATGAATACCAAACTGAATCATACTACTATATATAATTAATACATTTTAATAAAATGCAAGTATTAATTAGACTGGTATTATCAATTTGTGTCAAAAATACATTAAGAGTAGGTAAATTATCATAGGCTTTTCTCAAAGTTAGAGATTTGGGGCATGATAGATACATTCATATACATAAACCTTAAAAACATCATATAAAGAAAAGACAGACAGACAGACAAATAGATAGATAAATAATACATCTATATGTGTAACTGTGTAACTTTCATTACTTCTTTGGGAGTTTTTTACTAGGTGTTTTGCTCATACTCACCACACCACCACCCCTAATCTACCCATACTTCCCTACTCACACAACTTTTAATACTATTCTTATACATTGTTTAAATCATTCAAATCGGTTTGTGCTGTCCAAATATTTCTAGGTTTGTGGTCTTCCACTGGAATGTGGTCAATTTAACGAGGCACTACACTCAGAAACAAGTTTGTCATTCTTCCAGAAGCTAACCATTACCAATTGCTCATACTAGGGTAGGACTGTATGCCAAGCTAACTCTCCATGCTGAGATTTAGAGTATTATGGGCCTTCATGGGTTCTGTGCATACTGTCCAACTTTCATGAGATCATAAATGCAGCTCCCTGCTATGTTCAAAGGACATGGCTTCCTTGTAGCTGTCCACTGTCCTGGCTCTTAAAAACTTTTGTGTCCCATCTTTTGTAATGATTCCAGTCCTTGGGTGGAGACTAGAGGAGTGCAGGGTAGCATGTAAGCTCCTTTATGGTAGGATGAAGGTATATAAGTTCCCCTTAGGGACGAGCACTTTTTAGGCTCTATTCTCTGAATCTTGGCCAGTAGCCCATCTCTGTGTTAATCATCATGTTCTGCAAATGGGAGCTTCTGAGATGAGTGTTGAAAGGCAACATTTTTAGAAATTAGCCACCTTCTACAGGAAATTTTAAAAGATTTATATTGAGGAATTTCAATCCAGCAACATGGCTGCTCAGGCAAGGGATCACATCAAAAGACATTCTAGATATATATTATCTGCCCAGAATACAGACATGCCCTAGATTACAATATGATGTGACTGGAATACAGACATACACTTAATATACATTTTTAATCCCTAACAATAAACTTAAGGTTAGTTTGTAGAAGGAATCAGTCATGTCTGAAAGTGACATCCACTTGAGGGGAAGACAAAGTGGAATCAGAAAAAGATTTGACACAATAATGGAAGAAAGCATTTAGATTTGTTATCAAACCAAAGGTTCAATAAGAGCCTAAGGAGTGATAGTTTGGTGGCTTGAGAGAGGCCCTTGATATAGCAGAGATGAATTAAGGCATAATTCAGAAAACAGAAACAAAAGGTATAAATATCTCTTTGAAGAAATTTGAACATATGAAAAAATGACAGAGATAGAGGGCAGTAGGCCAACACTTTCTATTTCCGTAGAGCTCAGTAATCTCACTATTGTTAAGAAGGTGAGTTGGTCATGAATCTGTCATTGCATCTTACATATATTTGGCCATTATGGAAGACAGATCATATCTCCAAAATACTGATTGTACAATCTTAAAATCATTTTCTATTGTGTCACAAACCCAAGTGAATACAACACAACATCATATAATTATAATCTTTTATTCTTCCCTTCTCATATATGCATTCAGGTTAATAATGAACTGCATATAAATAACACTTCTGAAAAATCTAGACTTTCTTACATCATTTCTCTCACTGTTCATGTGTACGCATTATTCTAGAATGTTCTTTCCCATTGCAACCATTTCCACCCACTTTACCTATTTACTACCTTCAATCGCCATGCAAACATTAAGTTATCTTATAAATAGCTCCTTAATCAATCACAGAAAATTCATATTGCCATAGTGTCTTCTTTCAGTCCTTTACTAAGATGACCAAAGCCCATGACTACTCAGTATTTTTATGTCTGTGTGGGTGCATATATACACAAATAATAAACACAAATAAGTAGTTTTAAGTACATTAAAGGATAGATATGTTACTAAAAACATGGCATTAAAAATATAATATGAGTACCCTTAAATTAGTTGAGAGTAGATACTAAGGGAAACTAGTGATTTGTATGATGCGGGTACATTTATTTATTTCTCTGAAAGTTAAAAACTGTCCTGTTCTGATTAAGAAGCTCACTGAACTATTTTCAAATGTGCAGATGTTCCTCAATGACTTCTGCTTGTCTACAATTACCAAGAATCTACTAAAACCAATGTGAAATCAGAAGCCCCAAGAAGGATACAAAATATAAATGCAACATATCAGTTCTAACAATTCAAAATCTGGATTGGAGGATTAGAAAAACTTAAAGAAATTTAAGCTGCTCTGAACACCTAACTGTACTTTAGCTGACGCCATCTAAGGAGCAATGACAATGAAGAGGTAGAAGAGATGAAGTCTCCTCTCAGATGCCTCTTGCCTTGATGGCTTCCAAGTGAAAGACACAGAAATGCAAGGCAAACAAACTCAGTCTCTAAATCAGGAGCATCTTACATCCATGGTTAAGTCAAGCTTCAGTGTCCATCTACTTAGAAGTAGTAGAGTCACTAGAAAAGTTATTTTGCCTGCTTTATATCCAATTAAAACAGAAACCATACTAGGAAATATATTTTCTTCAAAATTAAACAAGATTTTAAAATTTTCAATTTAAATATTGCACAGAGACAGTATCCAAATTAACAAAATCAGAAATGAAAAGGGAGACATAACAACAGAAACTGAGGGAATTAAAAAAACCATCAAATCCTACTACAAAAGCCTTTATTCAACAAAACTAAAAATATGGATGAAATGGACAATTTTCTAGACAGATACCGGGTACCGGAATTAAATCAGGATCAGATAAACCATCTAAATGTTCCCATAACCCCTAAAGAAATAGCAGCAGACACTAAAATCTCACAACCAAAAAAAGGCCAGGAACAGATGGGTTTAGTACAGAATTCTATCAGACCTTCAAAGAAGGCCTAATACCAATACTCTTCAAACTATTCCACAGAATAGAAATAGAAGGAACACTACTCAATTCATTCTATGAAGGAACACTATCCAATTTGTTCTATGAAGCCACAATTATACTTATACCTAAACCTCATAAGGACCAAACAAAGAAAGAGAACTTCAGACCAATTTCCCTAATGAACACTGATGCAAAAGGACTCAATAAAATTCTTGCCAACTAAATCCAAGAACACATCAAAATGATCATCTATCATCATCAAGTAGGCTTCATCCCAGGGATGCAGGGATGGTTCAGTATAGGGAAATCCATCAATGTAATCCACTATATAAACAAACTCAAAGGAAAAGATACAACATCATTTCATTAGATGCTGAGAAAGCATTTGACAAAATCCAATACCCCTTCATGATAAAAGTCTTGGAAAGATCAGGATTTTAAGGCCCATTCCTAAACATAGTAAAAGCAATATGCAGCAAACCAGTAGCCAACCTCAAACTAAATGGAGAGAAAATTGAAGCAATCCCACTAAAATCAGGGAGTAGACAAGGCTGCCCACTCTCTCCCTACCTATTCAATATGGTTCTCGAAGTTCTGGCAAGAACATTTAGAAAAATAAAAGGAGGCGAAAGGGATGCAAAATGAAAAGAAAGAAGTCAAAATATTACTATTTGCAGATGATAAGATAGTATATTTAAGTGAACCCAAAAACTCCACCAGAGAACTCCTAAACCTGATAAAAAAAACTTCAGTGAAGTGGCTGGATATAAAATTAACTCAAACTAATCAGTAGCCTTCCTCTACTCAGAGGATAAAGAGGCTGAGAAAGAAATTAGGGTAACGATACCCTTCAACATAGTCACAAATACCTTATTGTGACTCTAACCAAGCAAGTGAAAGATCTGTATGTCAAGAACTTCAAGTCTCTGAAGAAAAAAACTGAAGATCTTAGAAGATGGAAAGATATCCCATGTGAATCACCATCCCAGACCTCAAGCTGTATTACAGAGCAATGGTAATAAAAACTGTATGGTATTAGAACAGAGACAGTCAGGGAAATCAATGGAATAGAATTGAAGATCCAGAAATGAACCCACTCATCTATGGTCACTTGATCTCTGACTAAGGAGCTAAAACCATCCAGTAGAAAAAAAGACAGCATTTTCAACAAATGGTGCTGGTTCAACTGGCAGTCAGCATGTGGAAGAATGCAAATTAATCTATTCTTATCTCCTTGTACAAAGCTCAAGTTAAAGTGGATCAAGGACCTCGACATAAAATCAGAGATACTAAAACTAATAGAAGAAAAAGTAGGGAAGAGCCTCAAACACATGGGCACAGGGGAAGTATTCCTGAACATAAAACCTTATGCTCTAAAATCAAGAATCCACAAATTGGACCTCATGAAATTGAAAAGTTTCTGTAATCCAAAGGACACTATCAACAGGACAAAATGACAACCAACATATTGGGAAAAGTTCTTTACCAATCCTACATCCAATAAAGAGCTAATACCCAATATACACAAAGAAATCAAGAAGTTAGATTCTAGAGAACCAAATAACGCTATTTTAAAAAGGGAGTACAGACCTAAACAAAAAATTCTAAGCTGAGGACTACTGAATGACCACGAAGCACCTAATGAAGGAGCTAGAGAAAGTACCCAAGGAGCTGAATGGGTCTGAAGCCCCATAGGAGGAACATCAATATGAACTAACCAGTACCCCCAGACCTCCTTGGAATTAAATCACCAATCAAAGAAAACACATGGTAGAACTTGTGGCTCTAGCTGCATATGTAGCAGAGGATGGCCTAGTTGGTCATCATTGGGAGGAGCGGCCCAAGGTCCTCTGAAGTTCTATGCCCTAGTAAATGGGAATGCCAGGGCTAGAAATGGGAGTGGGTGGGTTGGGGAACAGGGGGAGTGGGGAGAGGATAGGGGATTTTGGGAGGGGAAACCAGGAAAGGGGATAACATTAGAAATGTTAATAAAGAAAATATCTAATAAAAAAGGCAACACCCTCAAGTCAGCAAAGGGATATATTTTTAACATTGTTTCTTTTCATATTAAAACTTCCAAACATTAAAAAAAAAGAAAGAAATATTCAACATGTTCAGTCATCAGGGAAATGAAAGTCAACATGTCCCTGAGATTCTACCAAACACCAGTCAGAATGGCTAAGATCAAAAACTCAGGTAACAGCAGATGCTAGTGAGGATGTGGAAAGACAGGAATACTCCTTCATTGCTGGTGGGATTGCAAGCTGGTACAAAGCACTCTGGAAATCAGTTTGGTGGTTCCTCAGAAAATTAGACATAGTATTACCTTAGGACCCAGCTCTTCCACTCCTGGGCGTATACCCAAAAGAGGCTCTAGCATATAACAAGGACACATGCTCCACTATGTTCATAGCAGCCTCATTTATAATAGCCAGAATCTGGAAACAACCCAGATGTCCTTCAACAGAGGAATGGATACAGAAAATGTGGTACATTTACACAATGGAGTACTACTCAGCTATTAAAAACAATGACTTCATAAAATTCTTAGTTAAAAAGATGAAACTAGAAAATACTATCCTGAGTGAGATAATCCAGTTACAAAAGAACACACATGGTATGCTAACAAGTGGATATTAGCCCCAAAGCTCAGAATACCCAATATACAATTCACAGACCACATGAAACTCAAGAAGGAAGACCAAAGTGTGGATGCATTGCCCCTTGTTAGAAGGGGGATCAAAATACTCATGGGAGCCAATATGGAGACAAAGTATGAAGCAGAAACTGAAAGAAAGGCCATCCAGAGACTACCTCACCCAATCCATCCCATGTACAGTCACCAAGCCCAGACACTATTGCAGATGCCAAGAAGTGCATCCAGACAGAAGCCTGATATAGCTGTCTCCTGAGAGGCTGTGGCAGAGCCTGACAAATACAGTGGTGGATGCTCGCAGCCAACCACTGGACTGAGCACCGGGTCCCCAATTGAGGGGTTAGAGAAAGGACTGAAGGAGCTAACGGGGTTTGCAGCCCCATAGGAAGAACAACAATATCAACCAACTAGACTCCCCTAGAGTTCCCAGGGACTAAACCACCAACCATGGAGTGACCAGCCACATATGTAGCAGAGGATGGCCTTTTTGCACATCAATGGGAGGAGAGACCCTTGTCCTGGGAAGGCTTGATGCACCAGTATTGGGGAATACCAGGGCAGGGAGGCAGGAGTGGATAGGTGGATGGGGGAGCACCTTAATAGAAGCAGGGGAGGGTATATGGGTTAGGGATTTTAGAGGGAAAACCGGAAAAGAGGTAACATTTGAAAGGTAAATAAATAAAATATCCAATAAAAATATCAAAAAAATTATCAGTGAGATCTGTTTTTCCAATTACTCTTCTAGCTGAGTGGTTTTTTAGTTTTAACATATTTTATTCTTTATTTATATTTTAGTGTGTGTGTGCGTGTGTGTGTGTGTGTGTGTGTGTGTGTGTGAGTGTGTGTTGTGTGATATTTGGAAATCTAGCTTGCTTTTATGTGTTTAAATGCCAATCCTGGCAGACATTTTTGCAGGGATAAGTAACTGTTTGTTTTTACTTCACCATCAAACTCTGTGTCTGTTAGCATAAAACTTAGGAAAACAGAATGGGAGCAAAAGATAAATCCTAATAATTATAAATACCTTCTTGCAATTCTATGGTTAAAAGCAGCTAAATTATCTATTGGTCCAACTGTTGCATAGTGGGGAGGTTAGCATGAAATCCATGACAGTGAGTAGCTCTGATCTCAACTACCTCCACTTGAAGAATCGCTGGGCAGCTCTAAGGGCAGCAGAAGTTTTCAGCCATAGTGACTCCTCTAGTTTCCTTTCAACAGTCTTACCTTTATTCTTTGGACTTAAAATCTTAACCCAGGCTGCAGACAAAATAAACCTGTGGTAACCAGTCAGACTGAAAATATATGCTCAGTGGTTTTAATATAAAGGTCAATAATATCCAGGTTGATTTTTTTTCTTTTTAGCATAATTCACAGTCAGAATTATGAGAAGCCAAGAAAGATGGCCTGAAAAGAACTTACTTTGAACTGTTCTCTTTTAGTACAATAAATGCACAAATAAACAAAACGCATCTGGTTTGCAGGAGAATCAAAGGCTTTGTAAAAATGCCTGCATTTTGTTATAATTAAATATTTCCACTAAGTCTAGAAATATATTTAATCTTTGGAAAAAAATAAGAGAACTACGAACTTGCAAGCTTTGTGACACAAAGGAAAAACCATGATACCAAGAGATTCCGTGAAAGGTCAGGGTTTCACAAGCTCAAACTAGGTCAGGGTAGCCAACCTCCATGAGAAGTCTTGGATCATTCCAATTCTTTTAATTGATTAATTTTCTTCAAGGAAAAAAAAATGGGCTCCATTTCTGTTTTAGAATTCCAGAGTGTCTCTAATAGAGCAACTATGACAACCTTCCCGTTGTTCTCACGTAAGAGGAAACCCTATAATAAGAGCTTCCCAAAATGTCAAATAATACTCGTCTCATAACAGGGCCTCTTTGTTCATTCACCATGTCTCTTTTGATATGCACAGATAATAAAAGTTCATGTAAAACTAAAGGTAATATAGAGCAGAAGCCAACACTAATTCTGTATAAATATGTCTGATTAATATGAATGCCATTGTTATGGTTATTTCGTAATGTCACTATTGTTACAGGAGCAGAGGATAGAGGTACTTTTCACTCTCACTAGTTTTGTTCATCCTCCGTCACCCAATCAGTTGGTGGGGTTTTGTTCAATGGGTGAAATGAAGGATAGACTTTTTTTGTCCATTAATTATTTTTGTTGCATTAGTTAAACACATAACCCGGGAAACTAACTTTAAATTCACTAGAAAAGAAATTAGGAGTTTTATTTTAAATTGAACTCCTGATCCATTTTTAAAAACTACGTGCTTCAGTCTGAATTCATAGGCTGTTTTTAAAAGTCACAACTGCTATATTACACTGGTTCTTGCCTATGAGAATTTGAAAGAAAAGGGGGAGCATAATAGCTCCAAAACTTAGGAGCCTAGCAAGTTAAATCTAAGCTATGGTTGGACAGTACCATTAAACCCAAAGGAAACGGGGGTTCCGTTACAGAACAGAGCACCCACCCTGGCGAAGCAACAGGAATGTCCATCCCCAGTGCAATGCACTGAGCGGGAAAAAAATGGAAGACAGGCCATAGAAAGCAGTCTAAACAATCTGATGAATTCAGAATAAAAACAAATATTCTAAGTCTAGTAGATGTCGGTATTGTCCACACTTTGTTTTCTCTTTAAAGTCTTCTCTTTTAAATCTGTCCCCCTAGAGGCTACAGTATAATATAAAACTTAACAGTGGATCTTAAATTTAGCTGACATTTTTATATTCTTCACAACATTCTCTTTAGATTGCAGCCAAGAAGGAGATTATTAAATAGTAGCAGGAGACCAGTTGCCAGACCGTTTTGACTCAGGGAGGGAAAAAAAAATTCTTGATGACAAACCAACCATTTCTACAATCTTTATAATAAATTTCATAAATAAGCTGCTATTAATGACTGTGAAGGGGGAAGAAATACCATTTCTCCCAAGTCCCTTCATACTCTCTCAAACCCTCAGTGGCCTGAAGAAGTGGCAGGAGGAGCACATGAAAGAACTCATGCTGAGCTGAGCTAAGTCTCCTTAGGAAGCAGGTCCTGTCAGTCAGAGGCAAAGATACACCTCTGTGATTATTTGAGTCCATTTGTTGTAGTAATTAGCTAGCGTTCCCTTTTGCTGAAACTGGCATCACTCACAGACCTCTTTTTTTTTTTTTAATATAGAATTTCTTTCCTTTTTATAAAGTGAATTTACATATTTTCCGTTTCTCAATCCCTCCTATGTTTTATTTATGAATATAGCTCTTCTTGATGGTAACTTTAATGTGAAATAGGTAGTAATTAATGTCCCAATCTGCTAGGTTAATCCCTTTTCACTCTCTCTACAGAGAAGTTTAAGGTAAGTAACAGTTTACAGTCAATATTAGGTTTAATTATGCTTAATGAGAGTTAGTGTCTCTGTTTACTAACTGCATTTAGGTGTGTGCATCCTAGCTGAGCTTTCCCCGGCCTCATTCTGATTCGTTAATAGCGCCTGTGTGTGCTGTATGCACTGCACTTAAAACTCGGAAGCAGCTTCTGGAGAAGAAAGCAAGGAAGGCCTCTGGTTCAGCCGAGACACCATTAAACCGAAGAGTGCAATCTCAAAACGACCACATCTTTCTTTTGGAAGAGAATGTCAGTTTATGCTTTCCAAACAGATTCACTGATGAGGCTAATTATTGCCTAAATTCCAGCCTCTGAGAAATGCTATACATAAAAAAATTGCTTCAAGCTTAGAACAGCCATCAGCGGTATGTACAATAAAACTAAAGAGCGCCAACTTTTTCTAAATGTCCCATGTCACTCGCCCAATGTAACGTAAATGCCAAGATTAAGGGAATATTTTAATTTTTTTCTTTGCCCCCCCCCACATTTTTGCCTTAAAATCACATCCAGATTCATTGCAGAGTATAGGTGGTAAAACTTTGGTTTGATTACTGAAGATACAAATTTGAGCAGACACTCAAACAAAATGAAATCAAATACAAAGTCAAAGGAAATACCATGTATTTCAACCATGTGTTGAAGGAACCTCTTTTCCAAAGTCTTTATCATGTGGAGAGTTGGAAATTCAGTTTCTCTAAGTCTGTTTACTCAAGTCTGCAAACACATTACTGGTTTCTTTTATGTGTCAAGGACATTGATGGAAAAGACAACCCCTTCCCTCAAACAGGACTGAAATATTCCCTCTACATCAGAGGACAATTAAGGCCTCCACTAATGAAATGGAATTTTGTTCTCTGGTCATGTGAAGACCATGGCAGATGCAATGAATGATAAGGGAAAAGGTGTTGGAAAAGTCTGTGTTTGAAAGACATCAAGCTATAAAATGACAGAAAGAACTGTGTGCCAAGAGAAGAGAATATGGCAAAAGAAAAAAGAAATATGTAAGTTAGGAACTCAAAACGGAGATTGAGTCCAAATTACAATTTCAACGTCATCCTGCATTAATTTTTATGTAATGTGAGAAATAAGAAAGAGTAAACGGTTATCTTAAAAAGAAGGAACAAGGTATCTTAAATCTGAAAATTATACTAAATTTCCCTGTGCCCACTGTTAACAACTATTTTAAAATTATAAGTCTTCCAACATCTTGTACTAGAACTCCTTTTATTAAGGTAAAAAGCTAAACACATTGTGCCATGAAGAAAAGAATTCCTAAATAGATAACAGCAATGGATGTCATATGAAAGGAAGCTCCTCATATGAAAGGAAGTCCTATCCCATGCAGTTAGCTGAAACATACAAATGACTACATGTGTTTGCTGAAACAAAAATTTGTTTAAAATTCATTTCAGAAATTATTTGCCTTTTGAAAATTCTACCTGAATATACCTTGATATTACTTTTGCCTTAATCTACTAAATTTGAACTCATTTGCTAACAAGTTAAAAGTGAATACGTGTGTGTGTGTGTGTGTGTGTGTGTGTGTGTGTGTATGTGTGTGTGTGTGTTTGTATAGGTATGTCTGTGTGTATGATATATAATATAATGTCCAAACATTTGTGACTATATAAATTACTTCACATATTCAGAAATTTTATGGTGAAGGGACTTAAACTCATTAACAATGTTAAAATTTGGAATACATTAATTGCAGTCACCATGATGTATAACAGAGCCTATTAACTTAGTCCTCCTACCTACACATTCTTGACCATTATGTTGACCATCTCGTGGAAGTCTGGCAACCATCATTTAACTATGCTTCTGTGTGCAGCTTTTTAAGACTCCATATACAAGTAAGACAGTGAAGATTACATTTGTGTATCTACATTATTTCACCTACATTATTTGGAATATAATGTCCCTGAGTTTTAATGTTTAAAAAATTATAAATAATGAGTTAAATAATAGTTTCCTGTTTTAGATAGACAATACATATACATACACACATATATACACACACATACATGCGTACACCACATCTAAAGATGAATATGAGTATTCCAGTGTCATATAATGACGACCGCATCAGTTGTTTCTGTATCTTGGTTATTGTGAACAGCACTAGAGGGAACTGTGGATGCATGTAAGAGGTATAAATCAGGAGAGGTATATCAGTAGCATTTCTGAGTAATATGACAATTCTATTAGTAAGTTTTGAATAGCATGCAAAATATTTTCCATACTTACTAATCTGTATCCCTACCAACCATGTACAAAGAATTCTCTGTCAATACATTGTCAGCAGCAGTTATCTTTGCCTTTTTAATTATAGACATTTTAAAGTATGAAACCTAGCTTACTATAGTCTTGATTTTAATTTGTTTTATGATTATTATTGATGTTTGACATTCTTTCATTTATCTCTTGGTTATTTCTGTTTGCTCCTAAGAAAAGAGTATGCAGTTCCTTTTCCCATTGTTCACATACATTAAGTTCCTTATGTTCATTGGCTATTAATCCTTATGTAAATATATTGTTTTTTGGGTTATCTCTATTCTCTTTGTTGTTGTTACTTCCTCTATTAGACACTAAGCAGGGGAAAAACACACCAATTACTAGGTTTTAGAGGTAAATACTGTAATCTAAATTATTTACTTAATCAGAGAAGTCTACTTTCTACTGATAAGTTCTGGGATATTTTTGTATTTCAGAAAAATAATAATAACCACACAGCCCAGGATAAAACGTTCTCCTCTTTTGGACTGTCAATCACTCCTCTGTTGCAGTGCTCTCACATGTGTTTGGCGAATAACTCTCTTATTTCAGAAGCTCTCTGGGTGAGAGAGGCTCTCCATGTGTAAACGGAAACAGGAAGAAACTGCAAAGTCGCAGGAAAAAGAAACTCAACAGATAAAAAGTGAAGAATGAGCTGGGCGGTGGTAGTGCACACCTTTAATCCCAGCACTTGAGAGGCAGAGGCAGGTGGATTTCTGAGTTCGAGGTCAGCCTGGTCTACAGAGTGAGTTCCAAAACAGCCAGGGCTACACAGAGAAACCCTGTCTCGAAAAAACAAAACAAAACAAAACAAAACAAACAAACAAAAAAAAACAAACAAAAAGTGAAGAATGAAGTAAGTGTATCAGAAAATAGAAATTATTAAAAGGAAATGCCTTACTGATTGAAAAAACTGGGAACAGTCTTCCAATTTAAGCCATTATTAGTTACCAGTAGCATTCTATGTATCAGGCATTAAATTCAATATATTCATTAATAATATCTCTAATCATAACTTTAACAAAGATCTCATTCTTCACTTTCCTTTGAGATTAGTGCAGAGAAGTAAGTCACTTACTCTGGTAACAAGAAGCAGTTGAACCAAAGCTAAAACTCAATTTAAACCCCAAGTATAATGCTATTTCCAGATAGGAAGTACAAAATACACATACTAAATAAACAAACGTTCCCACATAGCTGTCAACAAGTCACTCTCAAATCATGTCAGTCTGTTAATGGGAGAAGTTGCCTGAATCTCTAGAGTCAACTAAGACAGTAACATATTCTTGGAATTAAAATGAACATATTTCTATAATGTTAAGAAACAATCCATCTTGGAGTACCATAGTCAAGCACAGAGGGTCTTTCATGAGGCACACTATCCAGTACATGAGAGACCAGACACTTCCTATAAGACCTCTTGGTAGACAAGAACACAACAGCAGTGAATAATTTAAACAAAACCAAGCTAACTATTTCAGATATATTTAAACTACAAACTGTTGACTATGTGCCTTTTGGAAGACTATTCAGATTTTTAAGTATTCATTTCTCTAAAGTATGTTTAGTAGAAAATGAGAAACCCTGGTTTAAAAACAAATATTTGAAATGGTACTAATTAACTAATAACAGAGAATTATGTTATAATTTTTAGCTATATAAATGTCTTTTTATCCAATTAAAATGTACTAACTTCCTCCATTAAAAAAATTTAGATGGTATTGGTGTATACAAGCCTACATGTGTCCGAGCTCACCTACAGTGACAGCTCCACCATGTCCTTCCCTCTCAGTATCTCAGCCATGGATATTTGTAAAAACCACTTAAACAGTTACATTTGCCTATACCACACTACTTCAAATGGTCTGTAGAATATTCAAAGTTTCTTTAAGGACATAACTAGATTTCAGTGATAAGGTTTTTTTGTTTTGTTTTGTTTGCTTGTTTGTTTTTATCTTGACGGTCATAGATAATCACAGCAGGATTATATAAAATGAAGATGATCCCACTGATAATTAATGGATGACAACACAAAACTATCCATGGGAATATATCACAAGGAATTGGTATAAAACACACAAATATACTTCAACAAAATATTCATGTATATTTCAGTGACCCATTTTAATAAAATATACACACTACATATAGTTACAGATCTGTTGAAACATATGCATTTATATTTGGGCAGTTATTCCTGAAAGTTAAAGGAAAAACACTTAAAGTGTTTTCATAACACAAATTATAACTGAAATAAATGTCCTTTAAACACTATAATTAATGGCTGTAATGTCAAAATGTGAATCAAAGGGTCAAACCTTATAATTCAGAGTTTGAGAGGTCACAGCTCAAATTATAACTTTAAAAAACTGATTATCTATGAGCAATTTGACAAATCCATCTAGTAAACACTAGATGCAAACAAAACATTTTAAGAGTATAAAGAATGTATGTCCAAGTAGACAGCTGATGGGGGGAAATGGCCTCTTTTTACTGAACAAGGCTGAAGTCCAGCTTTGGAATGCCTTTGAATGAGAATGCAGGCTGCAGGGCCAAGTGGTGTGCATGACCAATAGGAAGCATAAGGAAGAATCTGATCGCAACACAAACTGTTACAGGCACATGACTGATGAGAGCAAACTACAGACACATCCATTCCCTAGTCTTTCCATACCATTGCCAAAACCTGACTCAAAGGAAAATAATATGCCACTAAAAGTTATTTGAAAGAAATAACTTTTGGTAATTTAAAAAAATCTAGAATTTCCTTTATGAAAAGGAAAACTTGAGGATTAAAATTACCAATGAAGGTTGTTTGTATCAGATAACAGAGACAGTTCTGATTTCTTTTCTTTTCTTTCCTTCTTTCATATTTCTTTCTCTTTCTTTCTTTCTTTCTTTCTTTCTTTCTTTCTTTCTTTCTTTCTTTCTTCTTTTCCTTTCCTTTCCTTTCCTCTCTTTTTTGTTTGTTTGTTTTATTGGTGGTGAGCTTTTTGCTTTGTTTGTTTCTTTTTATGTTGTTTTTGATTTTTAGGTTTTGGTTTTAGAGACAAGGATTCTCTGTGTAGTCAAGATTTTCCTTGAACTCACTCTGTAGACCAGGCTGGCCTTCAACTCAGAGATCTGTCTACCTCTGCCTCCTAAGTACTGAGATTAAAGGTGTGCACCACCACTACCCAGCAAAACATCTTTTTCTTATAGTTCCTCCTGGAGTAAAATACTGCTTCATCTACATTTGTACCAAAGACATCTGCACTCTTAGACAAGTTGAAAAGAATATGGTTTTTCTATCATTTCAATCTAGATGTA
The DNA here is from genome assembly GCA_902729485.2 of Mus minutoides. Classification (NCBI taxonomy): domain Eukaryota; kingdom Metazoa; phylum Chordata; class Mammalia; order Rodentia; family Muridae; genus Mus; species Mus minutoides. The sequence continues at coordinate 1,276,295 of LR749762.1, forward strand.
ATCCACTCTTTAAAATGCAGGCTATAGGAGATAATACACTGCACATTCAATTTCTAAAACCATGGAAGAGTACAGAGACAAGCAGAAAGAATGATTTCATTAAATATCTATATTTGTAATTGCTATTTATGTCTTAGTATATTACCCTTTTAAATGATAATGTCCTTATGGCTCTTTTGTTCAATAGTATATTTAACATCTGTAAGATGTCTGACATGGATCTAACACTCAGAAAATGTTGAAAGAATGGAAAGAAAAAAAGGAGGGAAGGAAGGAAGGGGCCTAAAGTTAGCTAATCTACTCAGCATTATGGGTGTGACTCTAAGAAGAATATGCCTCAAAATCCATATTTTATTTTATCTTACCTACTCGACAGCACTAATCTAAATACCTATCATAGCAACTCAGGAGGTTTAGGAGTTTTCAGAAGTATTTATAGTATGAACATGATATAATGACAAGATAAAATGGTAACTTGACATAAAGTGGTCCGTACAATGCGTAGACTCGGGACGAGCACCGAGACATACACAGGAGGGCTCTGCTGATCCCGATTTCCAATTTACTCAGTCTGAAGTCTCACCACAAACACTAAGGCATGATCACTACTTCCTTAGCTAGCACCATGTGCCAGGCACTATATTATCAGGTACGTTAGATCAGGAGTCACACAATCTGTTGGAAGAACCAAACATCCACCTAAACTAGAGTATGACAAATATCTATAACTGTGCAGATCCTTTTTTTCTGAGTGCAATTGCCAAGCATTGGGCATGTACAAACAGAAGGATCTAGAGATTAGCCCAGCTGGAAAGGAAAAGGAGAGAAAAAAGAAAAGAGAACATAGAAAAATTTTGTAAGATTTTAAAAAAATAGTATTTTCTGAACCTACAAAAATGTTTCCAGGGTAATTACCTTACTTTGTATGCTAATATGACTCATGGCATGGTACTTTGCTGAGTCCTGTAAATCTGCTTGAATTTGATGCAAGGAGTATGTGGCTTTCATAGTAACTAGTACCAATGAGATCTGCAGATGCAAATCACAGAACCATAAAAAACACATTTGACAAACATTCTTGTTGATATTAGTAAAAGCTTAACTGTAGTTCCACTTGGCCTGGAAAATGTTCCTGTCATTCTGCTGGACCAGCCCACACATACTGGGCTCTTGATAGGTTCTGGGCGCAACCATCTGGCCCTTTATTTCCTTAACTCTTTTCTACTGCTGACAAGTATATTAGTAACACCCCTTTGATCACTAGTAAATATAGAGCTACTGCACGAGCAAGGTCTTCTCTCCTTCTGAGAGTCACTAATTAGTTGTGGGTAGGAGTTGAAGACTATTACAAAGACATGTTGAGCATTACTACAGTAAGTAATCTAAATACCTCCAGAAGCATGCTAATTTATTTCCCACTTCATTAGAGGACTGAAAAACACCTTGTCAACACTAAAGGAATCCAAAAAGAGACCAGCACATTTTGAAAGATGTTAGATAGCTAAGGGAAGAAGATGAATGCAGAATTTTGGGGTTGAGGGGGAACTACATTTGTTTTCTTGCTATCTTTTCTTTCCTTACTTAACAGTATATATATGACTCAAGGCTCTGGAATGGCCTGTGACTGTAATCCCAGCATTCACGGTATAAAGAAGGATGGAAACCGTTAAGACTGTCTCAAAAGCAAAATCAAAGGACTAAGATAAAATTGTACTTACTGAACATATTTTATTCAGTTAATAAATAGAAATTTCTGAAGTAGACAAATAAGATGGGTGGCCACAACTTCTAAAGCCTGATTATTCTAACTAGTAGCTATAAAAATACAACTTCATAAGCCATATTAATCATTCCATAAAAAAGTTCTAAATATTCTGATTTTACAGAATACAATATAGGCTAAGATAGAAATATCATTTCAAAAGGTGCTAAAAAGACATTTATAAAAGAACCTTGTTTCATATATGTTTCAAAACAGAGAATTTATATAGTTTTGGCCTATTAGAAGATTTGTGGCATATTTTTTGTATTTTTTGTACATATTTTATTTAGATGAGTACAACTCCTTTAAATTTTCCATATGGTTCAGGATGTTCACAAGTTTTCAGCTAATAGTTTTGTGTTAATTCAAGCATCAGGTTTATCCAACTCACTGACTAAGTTTAAGTTTATGTAGGCTCAGCAAGTCATCCTTTCCTCTCTAGGCTCAAATGTGACACCCAGGAAAGATTTTTAGAAGTTATTCTGGATTTCGGTTTTGCTCACTTGTTTACAGATATTTTGAGGAAGATAACCATTTCTTATAGTACAAAACTAAGACAGCTAGGATCTCACTTAAAACATAACCTTACACATTGTGAAGTATTTCCTAAGTCCTTATCAAATCCTGTAACTAAGAAACATAGAGAGCTGTTTCTTATGCACAAATAATTTGACTAAAGAAAAATAGCATAAAGGAAAGACACATGCTTAATATATAAATTAAGAACTGTCAAAGAATTGGGGCATCTTATAGTTAAAGATATATGAAATAAGAATGATTTAGCTTACAGATAAATACAGGTATAGAGATACACTTAATAGGAGTCTTGTGCTACAATGGAATGAACACCTCCTCGGGAAAGTAGATGGTTCATAGAGTTGCACAGACGTGACTAACAACTAGCTGACAGAGCTGTTAGACATGGCAGGATGTAGCACTGAGGGCAGTATCATTGGTGGCCTCAGCCATCACACAGCTCTGCCAGTACAGACTAGATGCCTGGAATCAAGCACTACATGAAAACATTAAAATCTGGAGCCAACGAAGGGAAGATTCAAACAAAATCCATTTCCAAATGCAAATATTCCAGGAAACCTGAACTGAAGAATATTTTCCCTGAGGACTAGCACACACCGTGTTTGCAAATTGCCAACTAGCACCTACCTCTACTTACCCTAATATGTAGAGCAAGATGCTTGAAACACTAGAATAAAAAAGTACAGACTTTATTGTAAATAGAAATGATTCTAACTTTAGCTGGCAAAAATTTCTGTTGATAGGTGTGACCAGAATGTCCCTCCATGAGCAGATGGCCAAAGTGAGCCCATTTCACCAACAGTGCGTTAATGTGGTTCTTTGTATCCCCGTCAATCAATCAAAGCACAACACAGGAGTGGTGGCGGTGCACTCCTTTATTTGGTTTGCAGTTGTATTTGTGAAGTGTCAATATAAAATTACAGGTATTAATGCTGCATAATGCCATTTCTACTTAACACTTAACAAATATTTAAGTGGTCAAAATAAAATCCTAAATTTATGAAAATAGAAAAATACATGGAAACAGTACAAAACGCTGATGTTTGTTGGAACGTAAAGGTAAATGGAGATGGTTATATTAAGTGAAATAAGTCTGTCTCAGGGGGCTGGAGAGATGGCTCAAGGGTTAAGAGCACTGAGTGTTCTTCCAGAGGTCTTGAGTTCAATTCCCAGCAACCACATGGTGGCTCACAACCATCTGTAAAAGAATTCTGTATTTTTATAAATAAAATAAATACATCTTTAAAAAAAATAAGTCAGTCTCAGACAATGTCTTTCTTATTGTCTTATATTCCTCCTTTCATATGTGGTTTACAGAGAAACATAACATCAAGGATGTACATATGGCAAAGTAAGCATATATCTGCCTAGGGAGTCAGAGGGGACCAATGGAGCAGGCAAGGAGTGAGAAGGCAGGAAGGTTTGAAAGGTGTGGGTAATATATTCAGCACACAATATGTACTAGCATGAAAATTTTGTAAGTAAAGCAAAAACTTTCAAATAAAAATTACATGGCACATTTTGTCTTTCAATCCTATGACTATCACTAAAGAAGAATAATCATATTGATCATTCTAGTAGTTTTAAGCTACTAAGCAGTTTATAAAGAAAAAGCAAGTCAGAGCCATTTACATTTATTAAGTTCAAAAAAAACTGAGAAAATGCTTTAAAAACCAAATCCCTGTGTTCGGGAGAAATGGCTTAGCTGGTAAAATGTTTGTTATGCAATCATAAGTAGCAGAGTACAGATTCTTCCCTGCAGCCATGTAAGGTAGGCATGGAAGCATGCACTGTATATAGCCCAAGTGCTAGGCAGACAGGGACAGATGGGGCCTGGAGCTCTCTGGCCAGCCAGTCTAGCTGAACTGGTGATTCATTGGACAAAATGGTCATAACTAAACAAATGTTAAAAATAATAAATTTTATACCATGAGTCTTTCTGAAACAGACAGACAACATATGCACACACACACACACACACACACACACACACATATACACAAACACATACACACATACATACTAACATATACACACCAACACACACACAAACACACACTCAACTAGCTAGATTCTCAGTATGCTAATTTTCTTTCTATCACTATTATACTATATGCTTTATTTTGTTTCCGTAAAATAAAAACGAATGATGCAGCAATACAAGAGATAACTTAGGAGTATACTATTTATAATAGCTAATATTAAAAACAGATGAAATTATATTATTAATGCACCTATTCATGCAGTAGTGGAAACCTACAAAGAAAATTCTGGTTACCTACCTTCAAGGAAGAGACGATGAAATACCAGTCTCAAGAATACATCTTTAGTACCTCTGTACCTTAAAATATTGCCTAGTATTAATTTTTCATCAAGTTGTCATTTTCTCTGACATTTGGTTTTATTAATCAAGGCATTTATCATTAATTTGTAGAAAATATCATAATTAAGCCAAATAAAATAAAATCCTTAAAAGGTTAAAATTAGAAAGCAGGTGAATTAGAACTCTGACATTACTATGTTGACACACAGGAGCTGTTTGGAAGTACGGGAGACAAGTTTTTTCAGAGTTGGTGCCTCAATCTTGGGGCTGGTGGGTTTTAAAATGTTATAAAGATTTGATTTAAAGCTGTCTGACAGTTTTGACATTCAGGTGAAAGTACTGCTGCTGCATTTGGAACAATTTGCATATCCCACTGCTAAACGGAACGCTGGAGGTGTGCACTGGTGTAAAGAAATTAAAAACAAGCTATCACACATGCTTAAGTGTATGTATTCACGAACTGATGGTTGGATCACACTACCCCAACCCCCTCCTATGTAATCTGTGATTTACTCTTCTATAATAAATTACCCTAGCATGTTATTCTCTCTGCAAGATCTAACCATGCATGTAAGAAGCAAAGTAATTACAGCCCCCTCTTGTCTAAGAAGCCTCTCTCAAGTCCTAGGAGCTCTTTATACACAATGCCGCAACCCAAGTCTATTGTTAACCTCTTGCCGGCAATTCTGGACTTGTGTATCTGAAGCTATTAAATGTCATCTGAACAGTTTGGATATTTCCAAAGAAAGCATTTTTATCTTTCTCCTATCATAAGTTGTAAAGCTATTCCTGAGCACAAATATATTCTTACTTTCCGATTTTGAGTCAATATGCCTACTTAGAGAAAGGGCAAGGCTTACAATAAGAAGAATTCAAACTAATAAAAATGAGAAGCATAAAACATTTCTATATAGAAGAAAGTATAACATCAACAAGTAGAACTAAATATTGTGAAATGGCAAGGGGTTTTTGTTTTACTTATAATTATATATTATTTTGAGGAAGGTATTATTAAAGGGCAATCAAGAAAAAGTTTCAGTAGTAAATCCATGGCCTTGAAGATAATAAAGCATGTCCAAGAAGATAAAACCCATGGAAAACGTCACTGGCCATTACCTTCAGCCTTCAGAGTCGCAAAGCGCAATTCAAACACTCCATTCAGTTATCTACAAAAAAATAAATACTTAAAATTAGTAACCATTCAGGAAACCATTTGCATTTACATTAATGTCTTCATGATTAGCTTTGAGAAGAATGTAGGTGACTTCATGAATTCTAATATTTCCAGTTTGTAAAAAAAAAAAAAAAAATGAGTAAACATAATCATTACAAGAACTGAAAACATCCAGTACAGATTCTCAGCTAAACATACCACATTCGATGCAAAGCACTGTGAGTACACATCTGAAAGGACGGGGCAGAGTATCAATAGAGACTTTCATATTAACAATTATATTAAAAAATCATATCAACAAGGAGTTTTAGAGGTTAATATTTGAATGTGTGTGCAGGTGTGTCTTCATATGTGCACACATGAACACATTTGTCTGTAAAAAAAAAAAAAAAACATTGATATCATCCTCAGAAATGCCACCATTTCTGTGCAGGATGCTGAGGGGCTTTTGAAAATAATATGCAGCCGGGCGTGGCGGCGCACGCCTTTAATCCCAGCACTCGGGAGGCAGAGGCAGGTGGATTTCTGAGTTCGAGGCCAGCCTGGTCTACAAAGTGAGTTCCAGGACAGCCAGGGCTACACAGAGAAACCCTGTCTTGAAAAACAAAAACAAAACAAAACAAAAAAAAAAAAAAAAAGAAAGAAAATAATATGCTATGTTTCATAAGAAAATTTAGCCACAAGCAATTCTCTAATTAAAATTACGTTCTTGGAAAGCGATCCTTCTAAATTTTCTATAAATTCTCTATGATGACCTTGATGTCATTCTTCTTTGAGACAAGGCCTCCTATTGGCCTGAAGCTGACCAATTAGTATAGCATGACTGGCCAGCAAGGTAACAATGACATCCTTGCCTTTGCAGCCCAACACTGCAATTACAAGGATACGCCACATCTGGATTTTTACATTTAATCTATAGAACAAACTCTGGTCCCTCCACTTATCCATCAAGGACTTTACCAACTAAACCATCCTTTATGCCCTGTGTATTAATGCTTAAGCAGAATTGGTGAGTATTTATAATATATGACAGATGGAAAAGTGACAACAAGTTAACTAGTATATAAGGTAAGATTGAGATATCATTAAAATGGGAAATGGAGATAAAAATGTTTGGATAATCACAGATAATTAAAAGAAAAGAAAAATTAAACAAGTAGAAAAACATAAGCAGCAAAGATAACACGTTTGATGGAGTTTCACTGCAAGCCTGACTAAGACCTGGGACAGGAATGGATACCTACAAATGGATGTCTTGTTTCTTTTAGAAATTCTACTTTATTTATTTGTTTATTTATTTATTTATTTATTTAGCTGTGTGGAATTTTTGTTTGTAATATATATGTGCTATGTACACACGTGTGCAGAGATAAGAGAACATCAGATGTCCTACCCTTATCACCTTCTGACTTATTTCCTTAAGACAGTCTCTCATTGAATTTAGAGCTAGGCTGATGGCCAGAAAGTTTAGCCCCGTCTCCAGCCTGCACAGTGCTGAGGGGTACAGTAGTCAATGGCCATAGCTAGCTTTTTATGTAGTGCCAGAGATTCCATTGAGTCTTCATGCTTGCATATCAAGTGCTCTTACCTGCTAGAGCCATTTCCAAAGCACCTGAGAAAGACATTTAGATTCCTTTCTAACCACAAGCATATTAATAATATAGACTTAGAGCTGAGACTGGAGCTGAAGCAAGCAGGATGCTGGGGGGCTTTTGAAAACAATATGCTATGTCTCACAATAAGGAAATTTAGCTACAAGCAATTCTCCAATTAAAATTATGTCCTTGGAAAGCGATCTTTCTAAATTTACTATGAAATCTCTATAATGACCTTGATGTCATATTTACTAATAATCTCCACAGAGACTCAGTCATTTCAAGTCTCAAAAGCAGTTTTGCTAATGGAAATGCATTACATAAACATAAGCTAATCCTATAAGCCAGTATATCTACAATGAAGACTTTTATAAAACTCAGGATTGGAATTGGCTGGATCTTTAATATTCATATACAACAGTCTTGCAAACAGAAACAAAGATTGGAACAATAAATGACATCAGCAAAATAAAAGATAACCAAGTGTAGGTTGTACTGACACATTCAAATGGAGTCAAGAAAAGGAAAACAACAATGTCACTACATTCGGGGACACAATTATTCTGCAGCAGCAAGTGTTAGAAGGCACTGCAGATCAGATCCAGAAGGAAGATGAAAATCATTGATAATAATAACAAAGGATGATGGGGACAGTAAGTGTGTGGGGTTTAGGGATTAAATAGCAAAGTGGTCCAGAAAAAGGCTTTAGGGAAAATTAATTTGGCTCTTAGGTGATACACTGTAAGAGTAAGTTTTAATTATTACTATCCCTCTCCCTTATTAGAACAGGATAGGACCACTATCTTCTTCACACACAATAAATAGTATCTGCTGCATGCTAGATGATCAATGCACTTACTAAATAAAAGAATGAACAAACTGACCAACGTACAAACAACTTATGTCTTTGTCTATAATACAAATAAGACATCTAGAGCTTTAAGAAGTTACATATAATATACTATACTAATTTAAACTTTCCCCTTTGGTAACTCTTAACACCTACAATTCTAAGGTTACCAGTAATATTATTCCAAATAATAAACAAGCAAGCAAATTATTAGATTTATGACAGTCAAGAAAATCTCAAGGTATCAATGCTGAGAGCAACATGAACTGCTATTTTCACAGGTTTGGAAAAGAAGTTTCTTAAAAGGTTACAATAGAACAAAACCTAGGTGATTAAGTAAAGAAGTAAAAACATATATGTAGGAGTCACCTGGCTGCTGCCAGATTGAATCATGACAAACATTATTCTCTTTAATACTATGACTAGCACACAGCAAGCTCATTAACTATTAGTTTTATATTGCTATTTTTATCAATTGTGGATTGCTTCAGTAGATAAGCCTGTCAAATGTATTCATTTTTATCTTCTCTGAAATTCTTTAAATAGTGTCTAACAAGAACTCAATAAACATTCACAGAACTGAATAGAAGACAACTATTATCACTTAATTAATTAGAAAACATAAACAGACTATGAGCATATAAAAAAGTCACCACATTTCATATGCCTGAGTCAATCTAACCAGTATCATATAATAATTAATCTTCCTAAGATTTATATAAAAATTAAATAATGAAAAATATGATTAGGGCAAGTAAAGCCAGGAATTCAAATAGTAAGAGTTAATCAGAAAATATAAAATGAAGTTGTCAATTTTAAGCTAGTATCCTGTTCATTTAAATACTATACTTGCCTTTATCTGATAAACATACTTTTCTCTAGCACAAAGACTGCTGTACAATATCTAATTCATTTAGGTATTCACAGCACCAACACAGGCTTGCTTAGAGAAAACATTTTTTCTTAGAAACATCTTCATTGAACTAAATCAACAATTATCAGCAGCACCCCTGGGCTTTTGTTATCAATTGTTTGCTCCTTATAGCTTATGTGTAGGAACACAACTTAGGGTCCCACACATAAGCTATATGCCACCCTTTATTTACTTTCGTTATTAGACAGTGTCACTAAGTTCCCCAGGCAGGCCTTGAACTCAGGTACATTTGCCTTACTCAGAGGTATCCTAGATTACAGTCCAGTGCCATTAACCTTAGAAACAGTCTTTTAAAATTAGCCAAGAGATGGAGAGACAAATTTCAGTTGAATAAGTATCTCACTTCCATGGCAAAGGTGTATAGAATAAAGAAGGTTTTTACAAAGACTGAGAACAAGTAGTATGAGAACAGTGTCAGTAGCACATAGCTGTTATATCATATTAATAACAGGCCATATCTCCAAAGATATATGAGAAGAAGCAAATTCTCCATACTCCATGGCAGACCCACCATGGAGTTTTAGGCATACAGTGGTATGAAAACAAAATGTATCAATAGTGCACTTGGACAAAAAAAATGGTTTACAATACATATCTAGCCAATACATTTGGTGCAGCTCACACCCCATATCTAAGAAACCTGTTTTTCAGTAGACAGGGGCCATTACAGAGACTCACAATTGGGAAAAGTGCAGAGAATATGTGGATGTGGAGTATCCTCCCTCAAATGAGATCTATAACACAACTCCTAAACACAAGGCTTAGGGAACACTGAAAGCGGAGGCTGGTGAATTGCAAGAGCCAGGGAGCCAAGAGGACTGATGCAAAATATTAACTTCTGGAACTCTTAGTAGCTATAGTTGCCTACTGAGACCACCCAGGAATACATCAATCAATGGTCCAGCATGGATTGGGGAATGGCTCACATTGCCCAAGACCTAACTGGGGAAGCTACAAGCATGCTAGGAACTCTATGGCTACCACAGGAAGGAGAGTCAGTTTTCTTCAGGGACAACTTCTATAACAGGTTGTTTTTGATTAAGTGGACAAACCCAAAGTCATATGCATACAATTAAGAACTAATTTAAACCAGTAGAGGGCCATGAGGGAAGTGCGGGAGGAAGAATAAGAATTACAGAAGAGAACATGAATTTGAGATAGGTATATGCGCAAGTCTAGAGTAAATTTTAAACCACCAATGTGGCTGTTGTGGCAAGGATCACATATCCAGTTGGAATGCAGACATATATCTTTTATTCCTCTGGTTGGAATACAAACCTTTAATCCCTCTGGCTGGAATAACAACAGGCCTTTAGTACACACCTTAAATCTCAAACAATAATGTCTACCTGAGGGGCAGAAAAGTAACAAATCAGAGAAAGATCTGACTCAATAGGCCAGAGAGAGGACACACCTAACTCTAAAGACAGGAACGACTGGCAACTAAAAGAGCAGTGACAGGGAGAGAGGGGAGTTCAGTTTGCTTCGGTTCAGTTGAGTTTAGAGTGGTTCAGTCTGGAGCATATAGGAAGCCTTTCCTAACAGACCAATCCAGTCAGAAGTCAAAAGAAGCCAAATTGAATCAGTCAGCTTAGAGAGAAGTTTGAGCCACAACAGCTAAGTTGATTAAACCAGCCAAAGTTCAGAAAGAGCTAGAAAGAGGGGATTTACTCAGTAGTAAGTCTGAGCAGCTGAAACATTCCCAGCTGAGGTTTGTATTCAAAGGCTGAAGCTTTCTTTCAGGCCTAGGCCTAGGGATAGTTAGATAGAAACTGTCTTGGCTCAGTCCCAGCCATGTATTTGGGTCTATTTTGTTTTGTTTTAATTGGATATTTTCTTTATTTGCATTTCAAATTTCCTAATTTCCCCACCCCCAAACTCCCTATCCCACCCCCCCACCCTGCTTCTATGAGGGTGTTCCCCCACCCACCCACCCACTCCTGCCTTCCTGCCCTTGTATACTGGGGCATAAAGCCTTCAGAGGACCAAGGGCCTCTCTTCCCATTGATGCCCAACAAGGCCATCCTCTGCTACATATGTGGCTGGAGCCATGGTTCCTTCCATGTGTACTCTTTGATTGGTGGTTTAGTTCCTGAGAGCTCAGGTGTGAAGGTGGGGTGGGGGGCTGGTTGGGATTGTTGTTCTTCCTATGGGGTTCCAAACCCCTTCAGCTCCTTCAGTCCTTTCTCTAACTCCTCAATTGGGGACTTCATGCTCAGCTCAGTCCAATGGTTAAGCCACTGCACAACAAGCCTAAAATAAAAAAAGGCCAAGTAAAATACAAAGGTAGACCTATCAGAACTGCACCAGACTTCTCAAAAGAGACTATGAAAGCCAGAAGAGCCAGAGGTCATGCAGACTCTAAAAGAACGCAAATGGCAACCCAGACTACTATACCAGGTAAAACTCTCAATCAACATAGATGAATAAACCAAAATAATCCAGGGCTAAACTGAATTCAAATAGTATCTATCTACCAACACAGCTCTACAAAGGATCCTGGAAGGAAAACTCCAATAAAGATATGTGCACCAAAGAAAGGATATTAAGCATCTCACAACAAAGCAAAAGCAGAGAATCACAAGCACATAGAGCCACCTACAAAAACAAACATACCAAGAACCAACAGTCATCTCTCATTAATATCTCTAAATATTAATGGACTCAACTCATCTATAAAAACACATAAGCTAACAGACTGGATATCCAAACAAGGTCCAGCATTTTGCTGCATACAAGAATCACAACTCAACAACAAAGACAGGCACTATCTCAGAGTAAAAGGATGGAGAAAGGCCTTCCAAGCAAATGGTCCAAGGAAACAAGCAGGAGTTGCCATCCCAATATCCAATAAAATAGACTTTCAACCAAAAGTTATCAAGTGTTATGAAGAAGGACACTTCATATTCATCAAGGGGAAAATCTACCAAGAGAAAGTCTCATTTCTGAACATCTATGCACCAAATGCAAGAGCACCCAAATTCATAAAAGAAACTTTACTAATGCTCAAAATATACATTGAACCCCACACTATAATAGTGGGAGATTTCAACACCCCACTCTCACCAATGAACAGGTCATTGAAACAGAAACTAAACAGAGACACAGTGAAACTAAGAGAGGTTATGAACCAAATGGATTTAGCAGATATCTACAGAACATTTCATCCTAAAACAAAAGAATACACCTTGTTCGCAGCACCTCATGGTACCTTCTCCAAAAACAACCATATAATTGGTCACAAAACAATCCTCAACAGATACAAGGTGACTGAAATAATACCAAGCATCCTATCAGATCACCACCGATTAAGGCTGGTCTTCAATAACAGCAAAGACTATAGAAAGCACACATATACAGGGAAACTGAACAACTCTTTACTCAATGATACCTTGGTCAGGGAAGAAATAAAGAAATTAAAGACTTCCTGAAATTTAATGAAAATATTGACATATCATACCCAAACTTATGGGGCACAATGAAAGCAGTGCTAAGAGGAAAGTTCATAGCACTAAGTGCCCTGGTAAAGAATTTGGAGAGATCTTACACTGACAACTTAACAGCATACCTAAGTGCTCTAGAACAAAAAGAAACAAATTCACCCAAGAGGAGTAGAAGGCAGGAAATAGTCAACTCAATGCTGAAAACAACCAAATAGAAACAAAGAAAACAATAAAAAGAATCAGCAAAACCAAAAGCTGGTTCTTTGAAAGAATCAAGAAGACAGATAAACCCCCAACCAAACTAACTAAAGGACCAAGAGTGGGTGTCCAAATTAATAAAATCAGAAATGAAAAGGGAGACATAACAACAGAAATGGAGGAAATTCAAAAAAACATTAGATCCTACTATAAAAGTCTATACTCAACAAAACTGGAAAATCTAAATGAAATGGATGGTTTTTAGACAGATGTCATATAGCAAAGTTAAGTTAAGAGCAGGCAAACTATCTAAACAGGCCGATATCACACAAAGAAATAGAAGAAGTCATTAAAAATCTCTGAACCAAAAAAAAGCCCAAGGCCAGATGGATTTAGTGCAGAATTCTACCCGACCTTCAAAAAGACCTGATACCAATCTTCCTCAAACTACTCCATAAAACAGAAACAGAAGGAACACTATCTAACTCAGTCTATGCAGCCACAATTATGCTGATACCTAAACAATACAAGGACTCAACCAAAAAAAGAGAAATTCAGCCCAATCTCGCTTATGAATGTCAATGCAAAAATACTCAATAAAATTCTTGCAAACCAAATCCAAGGACACAGCAAAACCATCATTCACATAATCAAGTAGGCTTCATCCCAAGGATGCAAGGTTGGTTTAATATACGGAAATTCATTAGCGTAATCCACTACATAAACAAACTCAAGGAAAAAAAACACATGATCATGTCTTTAGATGCAGAAAAAGCATTTGACAAAATACAACATCCGTTCATGTTAAAAGTATTGGAGAGATAAGTAATTCAAGGCCCATACCTAACATAATAAAAGCAAACTACTGCAAACCAACAGACAATATCAAATTAAATGGAAACATACTTGAAGCAATCCCACTGAAATCAGAGACAAGGATGCCCACTCTCCCCATATCTATTCAATATAGTACTTGAAGTATTATATAGAACAATAAGACAACAAAAAGAGATAAAAAAGATAAAAATTGGTAAAGAAGAAATAAAGGTATCACTATTTTTACATGCTATGACAGTATACAAAAGTGACCCCAAAAATTCTACCAAAGAACTTCTCCAGCTGATAAACAATTTCAGCAAAATGGTCAATATAAAATTAACTCAAAAAAATCAGTAGCCTTCCTTTATAAAAAGGATAAACAGTCTGAGAAAGAAACTAGGGAAATAATTCCCTTCACAATAGCCACATATAGTATAAAGTATCTGGGGTAACTCTAACCAAACAAGTTAAAGACCTGTATTATTATCATACTTTAATTATCATACCTGTATTATTATCATACCTGTATTATTATCATAACTTTAAGTTTCTTGAGAAAGAAATCAAAGAAGATCTCAGAAAATGGAGAGATCTCACATGCCCATGGATTGGCAGAATTAACATAGTAAAAATGGCCATCTTACCAAAGGCAATCTACAGATTTAATGCAATGCCAATCAAAATCCCAAAACAATTACTCAAAGAGCAATTCTCAAATTCATCTGGAAAGGCAAAAAAAAAAAAAAAACCAGAATAGCCAAAACAATTCTTAACAATCAAAGAATGGCTGGGGGAATCACCATTGCTGACCTCGGCAATAATGATAAAAACTGCATGATATTGATACAGAGACAGACATGTTGATCAATGGAATAGAATTGAATCCTAGAAATAAAACCTCACACTTATTGTCACTTGATCTTTGACAAAGACACCAAAAATATACAATGGAAAAAAAGAAAGCATCTTCAATAAATGGTGCTCATCTAACTGGCTGTCTGTATGGAAAAAAATGAAAATAGATCCATATTTGTCACCTTGTACAAAGCTAAAGTCCAAGTGGATCAAGAACCTCAACATAAAACCAGATACACTGAATCTAATAGAAGAGAAAGTGGGAAAGAGCCTTGAACTCATTGGCACAGAGGGAAATTTCCTAAACAGAACTCCAATGGCTCATGCTCTAAGATCAACAATTGATAAAGGGGACCTCATGAAACTGGAAAGCTTCTGTAAGGCAAAAGACATTGCCAATAAGACAAATCAGCAACCTACAGATTGGGAAAAAAAATCCTCACTAACCCCACATACAATAGAGGGCTAATATCCAAAATATATAAAGAACTCAAGAAGATAACCATCAAAAAACCAAACAACCCAATCAAAAAATGGGGCCTAGAACTAAACCGAGAATTCACAACAGAGGAATCTCAAATGGCTGAGAAGAACCTAAAGAAATGTTCAAAGTCCTTAGTGATCAGAGAAATGCAAATCAAAACGACCCTGAGATTCCACCTTACACCAGTCAGAATGGCTAAGATCAAAACCTCAGGTGACAACACATGTTGGAGAGGATGTGGAGAAAGAGGAACACTCCTCCATTGCTGGTGGGATTGTAAACTGGTACAACCACTCTAGAAATCAATCTGGATGTTCCTCAGAAAATTGGAAATAGATCTACCTGAAGACCCACCTATACCACTCTTGGGAATATACCCAAAAGATGCCCCACCATGCCACAGGGATACGCATTCCACCATGTTCATAGCAGCCTTATTTGTGATAGCCAGAAGTTGGAAACAGCCTAGATGTCCCACTACAGAAGAATAGATCCAGAAAATATGGTTCATTTACACAATGGAATACTATTCAGCTATTAAAAACCAGGATATCGCAAAATTTGCAGGCAAATGGATGGAACTAGAAAATATCATCCTGAGTGAGGTAACTCAGACCCAAAAGGACATGCATGGTATGTACTCACTGATAAATGGATATTAGCCAAAACGAAAGAAAGAAAGAAAGAAAGAAAGAAAGAAAGAAAGAAAGAAAGAAAGAACCAGAATACCCAAGATATAGTCTATAGAACTCAAAAAGCTCAACAAGCTGAAGTGCCCCAGTGAGGATGCCTCAGTCCCACTTAGGAGAGAGAAGAAAGCAATCACCAAGGGGCCTCTCTTCCCAATGATGGCCGACTAGGCCATCTTCTGCTACATATGCAGCTAGAGACAGGAGCTCTTGGGGTTCTGGTTAGTTCATATTGTTGATCCTCTTATAGGGCTGCAGGCCCCTTCAGCTCCTGGGGTACTTTCACTAGCTTCTCCTTTGGGGGCCCTGTGTTCCATCATATAAATGACTGTGAGCATCCACTTCTGTATTTGCCAGGTACTCGCATAGCCTCATACAAGACAGTTATATCAGGTCCCTTCAGCAAACTCTTGCTGTCATATGCAATAGTGTCTGGGTTTGGTGACTGATTATGGTATGGATCCCCTGGTAGGGTAGTCATCATAGGGAAAAGAGGCTCCTTGGTATTGCAAACTTTATATGCCCCAATACAGGGGAACGCCAGGGCCAAGAAGTGGGAGTGGGTGGGTAGGGGAGAAGGGCGGAGGAGGGTATAGGGAACTTTTGGGATAGCATTTGAAATGTAAAATAAGAAAATATCTAATGAAATGTTTTTCTTTTTTCCCCAACATTTATTAGATAATTTCTTCATTTACATTTCAAGTGTTATCCAGAAAGTTCCATATACCCTCCCCACTCCCGGCCCTGCTCCCCTACCCACCAGCTCCCACATCTTGGCCCTGGCGTTCCCCTGTACTGGGGCATATAAAGTCTGCATGACCAAGGGGCCTCTCTTCCCACTGATGGCCAACTATGCCATCCTCTTCTATATATGAAGCTAGAGACATGAGCTCAGGGGGTACTAGTTAGTTCATGTTATTCTTCCACCTATAGGGTTGAAGACCCCTTCAGCTCCTTGGGTACTTTCTCTAGCTCCTTCCTTGGGAACCCTGTGTTCTATCTAATAGCTGACTGTGAGCTTCCACCTCCATGTTTGCCAGGCATTGGTATAGTCTCCCACGAGACAGCTATATCCGGGCCCTTTCAGCACTATCTTGCTGGCATATGCTATAGTGTCTATGATTGGTGGCTGATTGTGGGATGGATCCCTGGCAGCCGCAGTCGTTGGGTCCATCCTTTGGATTCAGCTTCACACATGATCTCTGTAACTCCTTCAATGTGTGCTTTGTTCTTAATTCTAGGAAGGGGTGACGTGNAAAAAAAAAAAAAAAAAAAAAAAAAAAAAGCAACCACAAGTGGGGAGGGAGGGATTTGGGAAGGAAAGTGGAGGAGGGGCAGACAGTGGGGGGTAGAGGGGAACCTGGTCTGGTATTGGGTGAGGGAAAAGGACTGAAGCCCTGAGGGCCAGCAGAAAGAATGTAAACAGGCAACCTCAGGAGATAGGAGGTTGGGGACCCCCCCAGAATGCACCAGAGACCTGGGAGGTGAAAGCCTCACAGAACTCAAAAGGAGGGACCTTAGATGAAACACACCCACCTCCAGCAGGAAGACAGGACATCTAGTGAGGGATGAGGTTGCCATCCCAGTCACATCTCTGACCCATAATTGTTCCTGTCTGAAAGAATTACAGGGATGGAAATGGAGAGGAGCCCGAGGAAAAGAAGGTCCAGCAACAGGCCCAAAGTGGGATCCAGCTCAAGGGGAGGTCCCAAGGCCTGACACTATTACTGAGGCTGTGGAGCACTCCCAAATAGAGACGTAGCATGTCCACACTCCTGAAGACCCAAAAAGCAGCTGAAAGAGTCAGATGCAGATATTTGCACCCAACCAATGGACAGAGGCAGGAAAAAAAAAGTATAAAATTTTTAGGACACTGAAAAAAATTTAAAGTCAAATAGATTTCTAGTTTTCCATAATGGTGGTTCCTTAGATGGAGGCAACATTTTGGTTTTGAATATTAATGTACAACGCCACAGAAATGGAATAAGTCATATGGTTGACTTGAAGAATTTTTCACATTAGTGGCCCAGCTGAGCCCTGAAGCAAGGGCATTAGAAATCATAACAAATCCACTGGGAGAGACTTCTAGGACAATTGCTTTGGGTCAATTAAACTTCCTCCCAGCACCATATTTTTCCTCATAGTGGGACAAAGTTCAAAGGGTTGTTTATATAACACTACTTTCAAAGCCTCAAATCCAATTGATTTTTATTTTTTATTTCTTGTCCTTTCAAAGCTCCCTTTTTTGGTACTGTGCAGCATTATTCTGTTTGTTTTTATCCTCCAGTAGCAGAAGTCCTTAAATAAATTCTTAAAAACCAACATACCAACAAATAAATAAATTAAAACTCAATGACTATAAAGAGTACACAGACTAACCTGCTTAATTATTAACAGGTAAACAGAATACACTTCTGAATTATTTATTTAATTGCCTTTAAAGAAAATTTATGAATTTAGAATATGTGCCCTTTCTGAGAACTCAAAAAATAATTATTTAAAAGTATTTAAGTCATTTTATTAATACAAATTTGAATACACCAAATAGGCTTAAATACTTTCACAAATACATAAGAATAGAATACAATTTTCAGATTTCAAACATTATTAAAACTCCTTCTCCTGTAACTATCCCTAATCTCTCATATAATGTATTTCAGAAGAGTTGAACAGAATAAGCACAAGTACTTAGTATTTACTGATAGGTAAGGGTTTGGAAACAATCATTTATTAAACACTCATTTCTAAACATGCTGTAAGAAAGACATGATTATAAAATGGGAGAACGTCAAAAGGGATGTTCAAAGCTACCTTTTGAAGTGATCCTCCTAATACTGTTCTCTGTTCTTTGTGGCATATAAACAATTTTGCTTCATTTAGTCTTGGGTCAAGGTTAAATATTCTCCTTTTAGGTCAACTGTATCACAAGTATTTAGAGAGTTAAAACAAAATGGGACTTACAGATCACTACATATTTTAGATCAAAAATGTTTAGTCTTAATTTCATAACTCTCAGAAGGACCAGGATCAGAGAAAAGACTATGTAGTTGTCATTTTTAAATGTAAAAATTAAATGATGACAGAAAATATAAATAGCAGTCACTTCTTTAGTCTGTGCAAGTCTGTACTTTTACTTCATTCAGACTCACACAAACTCTAGAGGGAGATAGGATCATCTCTCACAGTGGACTGGGGTAAACACAGCTAAGAGGTTAAGAAATTTGCTAAAAGATATCCCTCTACCAGGGTTCTTACCCAGTCTGACTGAGAAGTTCACTCTTCTGGGCCATATATTACACCACATAAAAAGTTTCCAGTATTTATGAGCTACTGTTCTCCACAGACTTGCTTTTGTATTTAAAAAGTTTACCTCTATACTACAATGGAAGAAGCACTCACAGCAGTTTCCCAGGTAAATTCAGTGGGGAGATTGTAAATTGTTACCAAGTTGGTACCATATTTGACCACTGACAGTTGTATACCATTATAGATTTGTCATAGTGCCCCAGGTGGAAAAATAAGATACCATCTCAATAATTGTGGAAGCACACAATAAAACTGACCACATAATATCCTTTCTGGAAACTGTTCTGAAGGGACAGATTATCAAATGATGTACATCCTAAAGTCTGGTTGAGGAATAAAATGGATGCACAATCTTATGATAAAAGTTAGCTGCCATTAGTAATTTCTCTGGAGAAATGTACAGAGTATAGGATTGTTCCATTTCTCTAGGCTTAAATCCTGTCAATAAAATTAAATATTAAAGTTAAAACCCTGGTTAGTGAAAGCAGGTAAATTACATCGGGGGGTCAAAGAATCCAATGTGAGAACTTCCTTGGCATACCCTGCTCCCTGACAGATTGCTACCAGAGAATGACCAAAATTTAGCAGAGGGTTTGCCTCAAGTGAATCAGCCTTTATATATTGAATAGATTCCTGAAGAGCAGAGGCCAATACCAAAAATCAATAAATCGCATCCTTATAGTTTAGAGGGTTTACTATAAAATTCAATCCACTTAACTTTCATTGCATTTCTCACTACATATACATGCAAACAAGCAGATACTTGCAAGCCACAAATATAAAAAGGGAAAATGGGAGAGAGCATGCAAACCCCTAAAAGAGAAGACACACAGGAAGAAAGTTCTACAGAAAGCCAGTGGATAAACAGACAGACATAAGACAACATAATGAAGATCCTTGGTAAAGGAAGTGGGAGCCTTCTCTAGCTGACATAAAGATATCAAGGGTTAAAGGGTTAAAGTAAAGAAGAAGAATTTTATATTTTTAAGCCAAATGTGACTGAGATAAAACTGTAGGTAATGTGTTGAATTAAATTAAATTTTCATGTATATGTTTTAAGGTTTAATAATTTCCTATACTTTTTATGTTAAAAACAACAACAAACCTCTGAATATTTTCTGGTTCAAAATTTCCTTTGTATGCCCCCCATTTTCAGTCTTCCACGATTTCTGTATATCCTCCTCTTTAGTCTTTCCCTAGAGTGGTACAAAGGTGACTCTGAACCAGATCTAGCTTTTCTCTGTGCATTTGCCTTTTGTTTTCTGATAATGTACAGCCTCGTCCTCTTACTTTTGTGTTGATCTAAACACGCCATTTTCCACATACCATCCATCTTCTTACACTGTGTGTATGTGTGTGTGTTTTGCCTCTATGAGGCTGACATTAGTTGAGACTGCAGGCTTTGGGGTGATTTTTAGCCACCTGAGTCTGGCCCACTAGCAGTCCTAATTTCTTGTTAAATGCTGTCATTGTCGGGGTTTCAACTGCTTTGATAAAACATCATGAGCAAAAAATACCTATTTGGGGAGGGAAAGGTTTATTTCAGCTCATGCTCAGGTCAGATTCCCTACTGAGGGAAGTCAAACTAGGAGCTCAAGGCAGGAACCTGAAGGCAGGAGCTGAAGCAGAAAACAAGTAGGAGTACTGATGGTGAGTATGCAGTTCTTGGCTTGTTAACCTGTTTTCTCTCCAGCCAGGACCACCGGCCCAGGGGGAACTCCTACAATGGGCTGGGTCTTCCTACATCCATCACTAATTAAGAAAATATCCCACGGGTGTGTCCACAAGCCAATATGATGACATTTTCGGAACTGTAGTTCACTCCTCTTACAGAACTTGTACCAAATTACATAGAAAAGAAGCAAAAGCAGTCAAGACCAATGTCAGCAGTAATGTCTCTCACTCTGGATTCTCACTATCACCCCAGACTGACCTGGGTGCTCATTTTTCTTAAATTTTCCAGTTCACTCACTATTTTCTGGGTAAAAGTCTGCTTCATTAGGATGCAAGATGCAGGTAGTGGCTTTTAATGATGTTTGGTCTTGGGACCAAAAAACAAGTACTAATACTGAATACACTGAAGATCTATTTCAATACTTTTCTTTCTCTACCCTTCCCTTACTTTTATCTGTACTATGCAGGTCTTTGCTTTCATTCATACATGTAATTAATTTAGTCATTCATTTTTGTTCAGATACACCAACATTTCTATTTATAGACTATTGATCAATTTATTTGAAAATCTAGGAAAACATGCATAAACTAATCTCATGCCTTGTTACCACTACACTCTCACACAGACCAACATTCCTAAATTTACACACACATACAAAAACAACAACAACAACAACACTTTTCCTGTAACAGTTGCATGTTATAATCTTTATTAGCCAATCTGCGGCTTTGAATTTGCTCTTCTAAAAGATACTTCTTGATCACTCTCTAATAGCTACCTTTCTCATTATTCAGTTACCAACTGAAACAGCACCAAATAAGTCTACCCTGCTATGTGACTTTTGTTACCCAATTCACTTGTAAGTTCCCTCTCTTCCTTCTAGGTTATAACTACCATTTTAAAAAATCATAAACTTATTCACTGACTAGCTCGCTTATTAAAGATGCCGTGTGTCTAGTTCATTGCCATTCACTTGCCCCTCGACGTCATGCCTGGCGCATAGTAAGCACTCAAATACCCGAATAATGAATAAATGAATACAGAAAAGTTATTAGGACATTAATATTCAAGTCATAAAAATTTATTAAGCACCTAAAATGCACAAAGTAATTTTTTAGTTAATCTTAGGCTGGTGAATGTACTGCCCCTAATATGGAAGAAAAGTCCAAGATTAATTTGAGGGAAAAAAATAGAATGCTATAGAATCAGACCCAAAATGACTTGACATATAAAAAGAACAAGCACTAGTTCTCTCAACTGTCACTCCTTCCATATTCCCCCACTAGACTTCTAATATGTCACCACATCCTCTTATGATGCCAAGGAGAACTGTTGAATGAAATTGTAAAACTAGTAGCAGTGACATTCATTTTACACCTTTACTAAAAAGTGATAAGTCAATTCCCACAAAACATGGAAGACTTGGGGTGTTATACCATGCAAATTCAGTATTTTTCTGTGTGTGACACAGATATAATACTTTCCCCCGACTTTATTATGACCCAAATGTTTCCACAACCTGAGACATGAATCTCCTGAGCCATAAAATAGCAACCTTTTTCTGTGAGAGGCCAAATAAGAACTGTAGGCTTTTGGATCATACAGTTTCTTCTCAGCTCCTCAACCACCATGACAGTCTGGCAGTAAAACCATAGACAAACGAGTATGGCTGTATCCTAACACAACTCTGCTTATAAGAAACAAGACAAATGAGTATGGCTGTATCCTAACACAACTCTGCTTATAAGAAACAAGACATGGGAAGCTCCTCACACCTCAACTGAACCTATCAAGTGAGGATTTAGAATCAGTCTTTAATAAGATGGGGTTAAAGAAAGACCAATTGTAGAAACTCAACTTACGTCTTATATACACTGCTTTATATGAAATATATGTGCATCCATGCGTGTGTGTGAGTGCATTGTGTGATAGAGGACGTTATGGGGTACCTAGATCCCTAAGGGTATGTTTATATAAGCCACCTAATCCAGCACTCAATTCATTAATTGCTACCACCATTTTCTATTCTCTGTTCTACCTATAGCATCTGTAGTAAATGCTACTACCAATCAGCTTCATGGAGATTGCAAGCCAAGCATTCAGAATAACCAACAAACTGCACTCTACAGTCTGTCATCCGATGTGATTTTTATCTGTGCTAGCTATAACAATCTCTCACGTACAGTGTCAAAATACGGTTTTTAGCTTCAACCGGGGTCTTGCAGAAATGCCCAGGTTATAACTTGTAAATGTAAAGTTTATCATTAAAGTTATATCAGCATGTTCTACCACAGCATCTTTTAAAATAAAATGAGAAAAACGTAAGAAAATTTAGATAATATAAAAGTCTGCTTCAGTTGAATTCTGTATTCAGTAAAAGAAAACACTTGAAACTCCTAGTAAAGGGAAACCTTGAGATGTTTGAAATATCCATTCTAAATAATGGGAACATTTAGGTAATTGTCTGCTCAAAACAAGGATCAAGCTTTTTGAGGTCATAAAATGCTTGACCTTCCCAAGTATGATGAATGCAAAAAGCTTACCACTAAATTACACAATAGATGGTAAGATTGTTGAATCTATCTGGAAAATAACATTTCAAAAGCTCCATACACTATTTGATTCATTAAAGAAATAATTAGAGAGACTATTTTCCCTAAAATGAAGGAGAATCAAAAATGTGATATTCGCAAAAGAGGATGAAGTGTTCTCATCTTTCTGTGGAACTTGAATAGGGTTATTAGCTCTGCTCTTGCTATGGGCATTCATCATGGTGAAGAAAAGCATTTCCAAAAGAACACAGCTTTGCTGATCCTGGGTTCCTGATAATATCCCATGATAGAACAGGAGCTTTCACACACAATCGAACTGACAGTCATTTACTCTGCACTCAGAAAGGCCAAAAGTAGAGTACAAGTCATAAAGTGCCAAAATTAAGGCTAAGTGCAAACCTCTCAACTTCACACCCATTTACATGTAAAAAACAAAAATGCCCCTTGCAGTGAGCTGAAGGGAAGAGCAGAATGGGCTGGGATGATTTATCTGCCTCAGCGACAGCTCCTCTGCTGCACTGGAAAGATTACAACTAACTTTGCTCAAGAGTTGAGTGAGTTCCCTTGGTGCAATCTGTCTAATCACCCAACTCTCTAGTCTTTTATCTCTCTTCTCTTAAACTCTCCCTCCCTACCTCCCTCCCTCCCTCCGTTCCTCCCTTCCCCTCGCTCTCTCCATTTTTCCAAATACAAAATGCATTATATTATCTGTTATTTGGAATGATATTATTCTTCAAAAAAACCCTGCATATTATTGGCACAACAACTCAAACAGGTGTGTCATCCACTTAAAAAAAGAGAGAAATGGGATTCAAATGAAGTGCTAAATATATAAATCATATACATCTTCTATAAGGCAATAATGACAGGCAGTACTACAAGCAATTCTAAAGCTGGCATAAAGGTTTCAATAAAACTTAGGAAAAGGACAGGTTAGTTCATATTGACTACTCTGACTCATACTTCTTTCAAACACAGAGATACTCAGTATAATTTTGCTAATAAAAGTGAAATAAGTTGGTATAAAAGATTTTTTAAAGGGTCTTTAGAAGAAATACCAGAGTGAGACAGAAGGCTTGATGCCTCCGAAGATCCCATGCCCACAAGTCCCCAGGTAACTGACATGATATACAAGGACACAAAGCCTGAAGCCACTGAAGGTGGGAAAGAACAAATGCACCCTAGGTTAGTATTCCCCACTCAATTTAGAAAAGTCTACAGAACAGCCTGGAGATACTGCAGAAAGCTACCGGTCACCTTAGGGCTGTGAGTAAAAGTCATGTGAACTCTAAGAACCAGTGATGTGTCAGAGAACCTTTCAAAACAGCATTTGCCTATTTAGAACAGATGTCTAACATCCAGTCCCTGACACCAATGATAACATCAAGCATGAGAACAAATCAGGGGTTCTCAGGAAAACAGAAGATGCTGTATTAAAGGTTGGAAGAAAATGGTTAAGCACCTTGCAAGGACCCAAGAAACAATCATCACTATACAAAGAGCCCTGCACAGAACATATGTGTGCATATGCATGCAGCCCCAGTAATTGTGAAGAAGAGCCAGAAGGACCACAGCTGATTCAAGACAAACAGAATACATAGTCACTTCTATGTCTGCTTTATCTATATACCAAAAACAGATTAAATATTTAAAAACAAAATTAGTTTCATACTACCTTCACAAGTAGAAAATCATCTATTTCTCAAAATAAGGAAAAATGTTTGTATTAATAAAATACATGTAATACATAAGAAAATATGTTTGCAAAATAGGTAACAAGCAAAAACTTTATGTTTAGAGAACATAACTTAAAATGAAGGATATGTATTATAATTTTTAAAATTGTTTTAAATGATTAAAATATTATTGGAAATTAAAGTTGATTAGTCAAAATAGTATGAGTAGATGTTAACCCATAAAGAAATAAAACTGGATTGAGCTGCACAAATGCTCCCTTTAACTCTTTCAATGTGTGCTTTGTTCTTAATTCTAGGAAGGGGTGACGTGTCCACATTTTGACCTTCCTTCTTCTTGAGTATCATGTGTTTAGTAAATTGTTTCTTGGGTAGTCTAGGTTTCTGGGCTAATATCCACATATCAGTGAGTACATGTTATGTGAGTTCTTTTGT
>LR749762.1:1324490-1406990 GCA_902729485.2 Mus minutoides
CATTTAGTTTGACTCTGCTTCATAGAATCATTTGCCACTTAACAAGAGCCCAGCCCAGTTTGCAGAAGTCCCTCAGTAGGCAAGCTTGCTACTGGTGGATCATCACAGAGACTTCATACAGACCTCCCTGGATCAGGTTACTCAAATGATCAGTACATTCAACGCTAGCATACAATATGATCTACGGGGGCGGGGGGGGCAGGAATTTGAAAGAGAGGAAGGAGGGGCATACATGTAAAGATTTGGAGGGATGAAAAGGAAAGGGAAATTAAGTAATTATATTATGAGTTCAAAATTAAAAGAAATAGTTTTAAAAAGAGACATGGTGAAGACATGGTGGAGTGTAGGAAGCTGCTACCATCACAACCCAGATCCCATTGTGCACCAGCTTTGTGTAAGCAGAAATATACTTTAAAATAATCATAACCACACTACAGAAGTTACCCAAATTAGTGGAATCATTGGTTTTTCTTCTCAAATACTATATGCTATATGTGACTGTCTGTGCTATGCTTTTATGACTGGCATTAGTAGGTTTATTCCCACCAGGTTCACCACAATGACAAGAAAAAATACATTGGCCTTCAAAGTTAAGAAAAATAAAATTGCACTGGGTTTACAAGAATGTTTTAGTTTCACAACCTTTACATAGGTGGCCCTTGTCTACTGACATTTTTTTTAATTCTCTGAGGATTTTGTAGATTATGAAAATATGTTGGGAAAATATCTATTAGTCTCAGGCCCTCACAACACATCCCCATCTCAAGGTTCTGATTTTCTATTTCATGACCCACTGAGTACAGTTATTGTTGCCTATATGAACAGAGGTGTTATGTAAGCTGACACATGGACAACATACCAGCAAGTCATAACGCCCCTCAAATTTAACTGCACCCACACAAACCATCAATGACCAAAGTTCTTCAGCTGCAATGGGGCCATGTGAGGACCTCCTTCTACTCTAGAATTTGTACTGTCTTATACATTTTCCAACCCATCTTCCATAATTTCCTCTGGTTCTTGGGAGCAGGGTTGATAAAGACATCCCATTTATGGCTGAAAACTCCCAGTTGCTTACTGTTGTAATTTTGACTGGTTATCAGTCTCTGACACTGTCAAAAGACATGTCTCTGAACAAGGTTAAAGAAAATCAGGAAAATCTGAAGACAGCTACAGTGTACTCACATTAAAAAAAGAAGAAGAAGAAGAAGAAGAAGAAGAAGAAGAAGAAGAAGAAGAAGAAGAAGAAGAAGAAGAAGAAGAAGAAGAAGAAGAAGAAGAAGAAGAAGACGACACAGAAGCCAGGAGCCAAGCTGGAGCCTGACATGCATGCGAGTGTGCGCACGCACACATTCACACAGAGTTTTATGTGTACATGTGTGTGACCGAGTGTACATATATGCACTATGTGCATGCAGGAGCCTGTGGAGGTCAGAAGCAGCATTGGTCCCCTTGGAACTGGAGTTACAGGTGATTGTGAGCTGTTATATGGAAGCTGCCCCTCTTCCCCATTGTTCCTTGAGCCTTGAAAGGGGCATATAAATGTCCTACTTTGGGCTGAACCACCATTTACTCTCAACGTCTTAGCCAACCATGTGTCTCCATTCACCACCTTTCATTGCAAAGAGATTCTCTGATTAAGACTGACAATACTATCTGTCTATGAGTTTAAACATTAGAGTTTGGAAGGCAGATTTGTACTGTGTCAACCTAGCTAACCTACATGTTTAAGTTCCCCCTCTAGGACCTCAGCCTTCCTCCAGTTTTTTGGTTTTTAACTGGGTTTGTAGTTTCAGACATGCATAGCATCTTCTGAAACACCCCAAGCATATCAGATAGCACTTGCTTCCATTTAAGGCATGCCACAACTGCTACAATGGGCATGTCTTCCCTGGAATGTTAGGATTATAGATTGTAAAGATTCTAGGTAGACAATGAAAGTCATTTCTCTTTCAGCAGCCTGCACTGTATGTTCTGGCACTATGAATGCACTATTGACATGGAATCAAAAAAAAATTATACACACAACACAACACATCACAACACACACATCAGGGGTAGAGAATAATTGTTTTAATAGTAGCAGAAATACAAAAATTCTTGAAGACAGCTTATATTTCAGCCCATGAAGATTCATTACGTTGCTTTTACACTGGGTGTTGATTTGTGCTTTCTGGAATTCATGTTTCATGTGGAAGTTTAATGTTGTGATTTTAGACAATACAAAGAAATATCCACCTCTATTACAGTTCTTTCCTCTATGATAATCACTTTATTTTTCTACTATAAGAAGGTTATATACGTCATGTAAAGTTATCTGTTTTCTTCTAGCTTTCACGTATATCCCCAAAACATTGATGTACAAGAAAATTGTTAGAGGAAAGGGATAAGCTTTGGACTCAAGATCGCCACAAACTGTATCTGCAACAATCTTGCCATTTTCAGAGAGAGTAAACTGAGTAAAATATACCCTATCTCAGAAGGAATATAAAAATGTACTTTAGATATGATAAGCTCATAGTGTCTTTAGGGAAATCACATAAATATAAGGAGTGATTATCTGAAACCAGTGATTTATGCTTAAAAATGGCTGTAGCTATAGATCTGGAAATCATTAAAATGTACTATGGCTAAAAATGAAATAACTGAATATAATTACCAATATATGAAATAGGAAGTGAAAGAAAAAAATTCAGAAAATGAGAACAAAGAATCAATATTTTTTTTTTTTTTTTTTTTTTGGTTTTTTGAGACAGGGTTTCTCTGTCTAGCCCTGGCTGTCCTGGAACTCACTTTGTAGACCAGGCTGGCCTCGAACTCAGAAATTCGCCTGCCTCTGCCTCCCGAGTGCTGGGATTAAAGGCGTGCGCCACCACGCCCGGCAAGAATCAATATTTTAAGGGGAGAAAAATGTACAAAGGAAGAGAGGGTTAGAGAGTTGAGAAAAATGCCAAGCTTATTATAATCCAGGAGCATTTCTAAAAGAAAATGATCATCAAAATATCATAATATTTGAAATATACAGTAAGGTCCCGGCAAAGCAAGAAGAAGGAGGAGAAATGGGGAGGAGGAGATGATGAAGATGAGGAGGGGATGATGAAGATGAGGAGGGGATGATGAAGATGAGAAGGGGATGATGAAGATGAGGAGGGGCTGGTGAAGATGAGGATGGGTGGATGAAGTTGAGGATGTTTGGATGAAGATGAGGAGGGGATGATGAAGATGAGGAGAAGTGGATAAGGATGAGGAGGGGGTGGATGAGGAGGAGGAGGGATAGGAGGAGGTAATTTTATGGTTTGAGGAAATGAGTCAGTTTTCAGTGGACTGGAAGAAAGAAAAATTGTTTCTGAAATTTTGAGAAGGAACAAAAGAAGAAAGTAGTATCAAAATTCAAAGTAGATTTTTTAAATTTTACTTTTTTGCAATATAAATTGGAAATGTATATATAGGAGACAGGAAGAGAAGACAGATGTATATTTATTTATTCATGAAAGTTAAAAGAACAAGCAAAGAGAGGAAATATTGAATATGTAGGAAAGAAAAAGAGCACATAGAAAACAATGGTGTTGGAAAAACAGGTTCTAAATTAGCAAAAACCTAGATGTCTTATGGCATTTAAATTCATTTGGTATATTTTGCATAAAAATTTCATAAACTTTCCTTTAGTCTTATGCTTTAATTTATGAACTACAATCTCCCTTACTCAAAATTAATAAGTATTAGCTGGTATGATGAACTGAATATACTTGGCCCAAGGAGTGGCACTATTAGGAGGTGTGCCCTTGTTGGAGTAGGTGTGGCTCTTTTGGAGTAGGTGTGTCACTGTGGGTGTGGTTTAAGACCCTCATCCTAGCTGCCTGGAAGCCAGTTTTCTTCTAGTAGCCTTCAGAAGAAAATGCACAACTCTCAGAACCTCCTGCCGGGATGCTTCCATGATCCTGCCTTGATGATAATGGACTAAACCTCTGAACCTGAAAGTCAGTCCCAATTAAATGTTTTTATAAGAGTTGACTTGGTCATGGTGTCTGTTCACAGCAGTAAAATCCTAACTAAGACAGCTGTAAAGTCAACGATAAAATACAAAGTATTTTCAGGTATTCAGATAATCAGTGATATTTTACTTGATTTGAAAGAAACAAATAAACTAAGTAACAATCAGAAAGACAATTTGCAAAATGAAGATTTTGATAAAGTTATATGTCTCTTAAGTTTTTCAGGTGAGCAAAAAACAGGTAAAACTGTTAAGATATCAAATGTTTCCACGCGAAGAAATAATTTCAGTTCAGTAGATAGAAGAAACTTGGACTACATTAACATAAAGGCTCTAAAGAGAAGTACTAGGCTATTAAAACACAATGCAGATTACACGGGTTACTATTTGGTTCTATGTATTTACTGACATCTGAGTGACCACAAGAGGCAAGAACTGTAGACACAGATGATTGACAGGGATAGCTAGTATAAGTAAGGTACCCTTTACCTGGATGGATCCCTGAGATCTCTCAAACACTGGATTACCAACCAGGCAGCATACATAGCTGATATGAGGCCCCCAACACATATACAGCAGAGGACTGCCAGGTCTGGGTTCAGTCAGAGAAGATGCACCTAATCCTCCAAGAGACTAGAGACCCCAGGGAGTTTAGAGGTCTGGTTGGGTGTAGGGTAGAGGGTGGGGACAGCCTCATGGAGACAGTGGGTGGGGAGGAGGTATGGGATGTGGAACACTGGTCAGGGAGGGGAATAAAATCTGGAGTTTTAAATAGATAAATAAATAAATAAATAAGTAAGTAAATAAATAAATGGGAAGCAGGGAGGGAGGGAGGAAAGGAAAGGAAAGGAAAGGAAAGGAAAGGAAAGGAAAGGAAAGGAAAGGAAAGGAAAGGAAAGGAAAGGAAAGGAAAAAACAAAGAAACAAAAAGAAAAAAGAAAGATCTCTTCTTCTCGGCTTTTTGGGAAAGAAAGAAAAGAAAGAAAGAAAGAAAGAAAGAAAGAAAGAAAGAAAGAAAGAAAGAAAGAAAGAAAGAAAGAAAGAAAGAAAGAGGTTCCAAGAATGCAGAAAGCAGAGCAGATGACAATATGTATGAGTATAGACAGGAGCAAAAAGAGATTATCCTCATGTCTAGAGTCATCTTGATTGTTACAGTCTCTGGGCTAACCTGCCCAGTAAAAACTAGAGTAAAATGTATTAATGAAAACATCTGTACAGAACATTATGTAATGTAAGACACAATAAGTACCTGAAACAAAGCAAATTACAACAAATCCACATCATCACAGATAATTGTCTTCAAAGTAGTATCTACTTAATGGTTAAAATGACTACTAAATATTCAGTCATATATGAACAGATTGGCTTTCAAACACATAGAGTTTCAAAAACAACAAAGCAAAGCATCAAGAGGTTTATTTAATTCACAAAATATCTGGGGTAAAGGTTAGGGAGTGTGGTATTAGCAATGTTTTTAACACTTAGAAAGAAATAGGTAGGGGACAACTAGAATAAGTAAATAAATAAGATGCATATGCTATAAAAATGTGAGCATCCTTCAAATTAATCAAACTGAAATTGTAGTACTATGGAGATCCTTCAAATATAGATTGATAAATGGGACTAATTATAGGACAGTCACATATCTCTTGCCAAAATTTTTACAAGCAACATCTATAAAACTGGAATTTAAATGAAGATCTACTTCAAAAGTACTTTATAAATATGTCTCCCAAACCAAAGCACCTGAGATAGAGAAGAAGAAAAGAAAGGGGAGGAGAGAGAGAGAGAGAAGAGGCAGAAAACAACTTGAAAGCTGACTATACTTTAAAAACCTGGTTCTGTGAATTCTGTCAAACTTTGCCACCCAAGACACCAAATCATTTTCTTCTAATAAAATCTAGATACCACTTTCTCAAAAAGTTAAACTTTTAAAAAGTACAAGAGTCATTTCTTTTTATTTATTTATTTTTTTCAAGACAGGGTTTCTCTGTATAGCCCTGGCTGTGCTGGAACTCACTTTGTAGACCAGGCTGGCCTCGAACTCAGAAATCCGCATGCCTCTGCCTCCCAAATGCTGAGATTAAAGGCATGCTCCACCACCACCCGGCAAAGTATAAGAGTCTTGATCACACAGTATTTCCATGTAATATTCAGTGCCAAGATTATATGTAAGAGTAATTTTTAATCATATTAAAACACAACAATGGTGATTTTAAGCAACTGTCCTACACTCAACATGTGTGTACATGTGTGTGCATATACACATGCTTGTGTGCATGTGTGGTGCGCATGCATGTGAATGTGAGTGTACATGTGTGTGTGTGTGTGTGTGTGTGTGTGTGTGCACTGTCTGGTCACTACATTGATGATTAATTTTGCCAACAACAGAGTTCAATTTCTTGTCAAACAAAGACTAAACCCAAAATTCTAATAACACTACAGAGCCATGGTCTTTACAAAGTCCCAATGCTGGCACTGGTTCCTTGAAAGCCATCAGAGCAGTCTGCCAACTATACTGTTCAGTATGACTTGTAGTAGACATGAACTGGCTTGGTAACTGACCACTTCTTGCACGACTACATCATAGGGTTTCTGCTGGGCAAAAGCAGTCAGTCAGAACAAAAAAATAAATAAATAAAATGTTTTCTTATACCATGTAATCAAAGAAGAACTAGTAGCTTTTATTTAGCCCTATACTGGATCTTTAATTTTACCTGTTCCCAACACAAACACACAAACACACATACACACATACACACACACACACATACACACACACACACACACACACACACACACTTGTGTTAGCTTTTAACAATCCATCCTTTGGTCTTCTGTGTTTACCAATCAAAAGGCCCCACGATATTTTTTTCTATATTACCCAAAACCGTTACTTTTAAAATGTAAATTCACTAAAGAGCAATACTAATATCTTTTTAAAAGTCACCCCTTTTCACACAAAGACAAACTAGAGCAGCCTTCTAAAGTTTTGAAACACAGTATTTCTTAGTGTAAAGCTAACTAATCTCTTTGAAAAAAACAAATATGGTCTTGAATAACTTGAATAAAATATACTATGAATGAAATTCAATTCATCTATTCTAATGTTTGAATATTTGTAGTAATTCAATTTTCTACTAAAATTGGTTTTCCTAACAATACTTAAGATAAAATCTGGCAAATATCTTAATATTTCTATTTAAATCTTCCCAAGTAACCTGTTGGCTGCAGGGACAGGATTTTGTGTTCAGCATCCACACACATGATGGTTCAAAACACATTGCTAACTCTGGTCACAGCAATTCTGACATTTTCTTATGACCAATATCAGTACTGGCAACATATACAGTGTACATACATACATCATACATACATACAGGCAGAACACTCACCCACATAGAATAAAATAAATAAATTGTAAAACAACCCCCAATTACTAACTGGAAGAAGACGAGCAACGCAAATAGATTTGATCTTTGCTGAAACAAGACAAACTTCTCTGTTCTTTTCCTAAAGAAATGTACTCATTTACACTTATGTCACTGATAGACTAAATAAAACAGTTGAGCTTGAGTGATGTTAAATTAGGTGCTTACATTGATTCCTTTCCTCTTCAATAATTTTAGTCAACAAAATCTTCCCAGGTGCCTAAAAACTATCATCAAGGTAATGATGGCATCCACATAGTTCTTTATAGTGTTAAGTTATGCATTTAGGCCAGGTGTGCTGGCACACACCTTTAATCCCAGCACTCAGGAGGCACAGGCAGGAGGATTTCTGAGTTTGAGGCCAGCCTGGTCTACAAAGTGAGTTCCAGGACAGCCAGGGCTAAAAAAAAGTTATGCCTTTAACTCAAAGTTCAATGTCCAAATGATTTAACTGTATTATATGGTACATCATACAATTATGTTGTATAAATGAAGAAAACTATGTTTATATTTCAAGATACAAGAAAATATTATCTGCTCATAGTCATCTATTGGATGGTACACAGGGCCCCTAATGGAGCAGCTAGAGAAAGTACCCAAGGAGCTGAAGGGGTCTGCAACCCTATACGTAGAACAACAACATGAACTAACCAGTAACCCCTAGAGCTTCTGTCTCTTGCTGCATATGTAGCAGAAGATGGCCTAGTCAGCCATCATTGGAAGAGAGGCCCCTTGGTCTTGCAAACTTTATATGCCCCAGTACAGGGGAACACCAGGGCCAAGAAGTGGGAGTGGGTAGTTAGGGAAGCAGGGAAGGGCAAGGATATAGGGGACTTTTGGATAGCATTTGAAATGTAAATGAAGACAATATCTAATAAAAATTGAAAAAAATAAAACGCTAAAAAAAAAGAAAATATTATCCAATACTTTAAATCACACTATTACTACCCTCTGAAAAATGCAGGCTGTAAAACTGGAGTCTATCATGAACTACGTTTTTTTACTTATCTCTATAGACAAGGCAACAAAAATTATTACTAACTTTACTTCCTATAATAATTACTATGGAAAACAATAATCACTATGTGAGTTCCTGGTGCCAATGTTCTTTTAAATTCCTACTTCCATACAGTATCAGGAATACATATTTAAAGTGCTAATTGGGAAAAGCCATTTTAACTAGTTAAACATAAAAATTTAGAATATATCCGAAAACAGTATTTTTAAATAAGATAAACTATATCAATTGTAGAAAGTTGTACAATGTTAATGTAAAAGAAAATATAGAAATATAAAAAATGAATAACCAGACAGGAACCATAAATGTTCAGAAAATGCCAAATTATGTAATATTGCTAGACATAAGTATATGATAAATTGAAAATTTAAGAATCTAAGTACTTCCAAAACTGACCTTTTAAATGAAAATTTTAACAGACCAGTGATATAAAACACTAAAATTTACAAAACTTTTCAGAAGTAGATTTTAAATGTGAAACCTATAAATTATCTATTTCAACAAATAAATGGTATATATTCGTCATGTACAAAATTTTAATATTCATGTGTGCATATGGATAGTTTTCTATAATATATAAAATATACATATATGTATATGCATATGCATATGTATATGCATATGTATATGAAGTTGACAAACTTCTGGGAATATCTGTGAAAGATTCTCTACTTGAGGTTAATTGAAATAGAGATGCTTATCCTAAATGTGAAAGAGACCAATTCATGAACTAGGTTATTGATTAAATACAAAGAAGAATCTAAACTGAATATAAGTGTGCTTTTACATGCAATGTGACCAGCTGGCTCAAGCACCTACCATAACTTCTCTATGATGGACAACATCCTAGAAGTGTGAGTTGCTTCTTTAGGGATTTCTGAAGCAACAATAAAAAATAAAACACAGTATTTCATATGCTTATCTTAGGTATACATTGGAACACTCCATATCCATTTTTCAAGGTTACATTTTTAAGGATAGCTGTCGTGTTGAAAGTAGACTTCTTTAATTGATTTCCTTGATTGTCTTAAAATTCTGTATCCTTTAACCAACATCTCCAAACCCCAAATTAAATGACAGAACTAAACTTCATTACATTTTCAAAAAATGAAAAACATAAAAGCATAATATAAAATAAAATTTCCTAATTTATTTTCTGAACCTACTCCATGCCTGTCCAGGTGACTTCATAGTGTAGTAGGTTACTGAGCACTGCAATATGGCTGCTCTTAATTAAGGCAAGATAAAAGTGTTAAACAATCAGATTTTGAGAACTACTAGAAGTTCAAGTTATTTGTGTATTGCACACTTTTTGGACAGTGCTAAATAAACACCATCTCACTTAGAGATAAATATCTAGAACTCCTAAATAAATTGTTAGCAAGAAGTATATAACAAATTAATAACAATCCATCCTAACTAAAAATTGTAAAAATTGTTCACTATTGAATTTTTACTAACATAGTATTATATGAAAATTCATATATAATATACAAATATGACACAAGAAGAAAAGGTTGTCACTTGAAATTACAGTTAAAAATTTACTTTTCTGGATTTAAAATTATACTAAAATGATTAGAATAAATCATTTCATTATAACTTAGAGTATCCCCCAACAGAGATGACTACCAACAGTAAACAGTAGAAGCACTAGAGGATTTCTCAGTGGAGCAAACAGAATGGCCATTTGGGCAAAAACCAAGAACCATCATCCAGAAGGGACATCAACACCACAAAACAAAATGCAAGTATCGCGAATACCATGGCATAAAAAATAACCTTGAAAAAGAGAGGAACACTTAAAGAAGTATTAGACCTTTTCTGGATAATGGTTAAAATACCAAATTAATTTATACATTCATCAGTTGGTAATATATCTTAATTTTTTTATAAATTAATTCACGAATATAATAAAGCCTTTACAAAAAGCCAAGTAAAACTGGAAAAAGAGCAGAGGTGACTAAATTATCGATTAAAAATAATATATGAATAAAAAATAGGCCAATAACATTTTAACTAAAAATGTAGTAAAATGAAACTATATTTAGCAATTTTCTATATGATACAATAAATAAATAGTATAGTCTGGCAAAAAAATGAAAAGAAAAAAGAGAGAGCCTGGAAACTAAATAGAAAAGCTAGAAAAAAAACATTTGTAAATTAAGTATTTAGCATATGATAAATAATGCATTTCAAATCAGTGGGGAAAACATAGATTTTTCGATTGATGGTGCTGGGACAACTGGTTAAATATTTAGAACCGAGTAAATTTAGAGTCTATCTAACACTGTATATCAAAATAAAAATCCAGATGGTTTAAGGAGTTATATGTAAACAATGAATCCATAAAAAAAAAATCCTAGAAGTAAATATAGGAGAGTTTTTAGTCTTGAGTTAGGGAAGGTCTTTCTAATCATACAAACACGGTGGGAGCCGTAAGTGCAAATGCAATTCATTATTTTTAAAAATGTATCTGAACACATAAAGATGAAAAGCACGCTCTCTCTCTTTATACACACACACACACACACACACACACACTGGCAAGCATAAAATTTAGAAATTCTATTTACAACACATGACTGAACACTACGTAGAAATAATAAAATTTAATATGAAAAAAAAAAGCCCTAAGGACTTGGGGGCAATCTTGGGGGTAATATCGGCATCAACTCTTAAATTTAGAAAATGACAGGAAATAGCAAATACACTATAATACCAAGTTGAGTCAAAAGCTTCTCAATATATCAGTAAGAGATAACAGTATCTCTTAGCTTTTATTAATTCAATTATCTTCTATCAATGTGCCCTCTTATATTTACCTATTTGCTTTCTGTTCATCTTTCAAGGGTCATTTTAGAAATCCCTTTATGCATCAAGAAGTTTGAAGCACAATGACCAACCTAGAAAAATACACAGAGACTGTAGAAATGGATTTTGCATCTTGTGAGTGAGCAACAGCTGTCTAACTGCACCACTGGCCTACCTAACGGGAAGGAATTCATACCTAGTCCTAAAAACTTAACCAGCTAGCCAGGTCTGGTGAGGTCATGGATCCTAGAAGATCTATATTGCTGCCTTCCTAAACCAAGACCCTAAGTACTTGCCTTACATACAAGAAAGTGTAGCTCTAACATGTCACCAAAGAAGCTTCATTTTGCAGCAGAACTACTAAAGAAATCCACAACTGATCAGGATACCAAGAACAAATGGTGTACTCTCCCAACCCAAATGATATACCTAAAGTGCAACCCCCTACAACCAAAGACTCGGGAAAATCTAGGATAGGGGGTAGAAAGATTGTAAAAGGCAGAAGAGCAGGATGTCTGCTGTGAGATAGTGATTTCTGTCTTCAACAGGGAAAGTGAAAAGGGAGACATAACAACAGATCCTGAGGAAATTTAAAACACCATCAGATCCTTCTACAAAAGGTTATATTAAAAAAAAAAACCTAGAAAATCTAGAGGAAATGGATAACTTTCTAGACAGATGCCAAGTTCCAAAGTTAAACCAGGATCAGAATAATGACCTAAATAGCCCTATATCTCCTAAAGAAATAGAAGCAGTCATTAATAGTCTCCCAACCAAAAAAAGCCCAGGACCAGACAGGTTTAGTGCAGAGTTCTATCAGACCTTCAAAGAAGACCTAGTTCCAGTTCTTCTCAAACTATTCAACAAAATAGAATCTGAAGGTACATTACCCAATTCATTCTATGAAGCCACGATTACTCTGATACCTAAACCCCATAAAGACACAACAAAGATAGAGAACTTCAGACCAATTTCCCTCATGAATATCGATACAAAAATACTCAACAAAATTCTCGCCAACCGAATCCAAGAACACATCAAAACGATCATCCATCATGACCAAGTGGGCTTCACCCCAGGAATGCAGGGATGGTTTAATATACGAAAATCCATCAACGTAATACACTATATAAACAAACTCAAAGATAAAAACCACATGATCATCTCCTTAGATGTTGAGAAAGCATTTGACAAAATCAAACACCCATTCATGATAAAGGTTCAGGAATTCAAGGCCCATACCTAAACATGATAAAAGCAATCTACAGCAAACCAGTGGCCAACATCAAAGTAAATGGAGAGAAACTGGAAGTGATCCCACTAAAATCAGGGACTAGAAAAGGCTGCCCACTCTCTCCCTACCTATTCAATATAGTACTTGAAGTCCTAGCCAGAGCAATTCGACAACAAAAGGAGGTCAAGGGGATACAAATTGGAAAGGAAGAGGTCAAATTATCGCTATTTGCAGATGATATGATAGTATATATAAGNAATACCGAATGGCTGAGAAGCACTTGAAAAAATGTTCAACATCCTTAATCATCAGGGAAATGCAAATCAAAACAACCCTGAGATTCCACCTCACACCAGTAAGAATGGCTAAGATCAAAAAATCAGGTGACAGCAGATGCTGGCGTGGATGTGGAGAAAGGGGAACACTCCTCCACTGTTGGTGGGACTGCAAGCTGGTTCAACCACTTTGGAAATCAGTCTGGTGGTTCCTCAGAAAATTGGACATAGTACTACCAGAAGATCCAGCAATACCTCTACTGGGCATATATCCAGAAGAGGTTCCACCTGGTAATAAGGACACATGTTCCACTATGTTCATAGCAGCCTTATTCATAATAGCCAGAAGCTGGAAAGAACCCAGATGTCCCTCAACAGAGGAATGGATACAAAAAATTTGGTACATTTACACAATGGAGTACTATTCAGCTATTAGAAACAATGAATATATGAAATTCCTAGGCAAAAGGATCGATCTGGAGGGTGTCATCCTGAGTGAGGTAACCCAATCACAAAAGAACTCACATAACATGTACTCACTGATATGTGGATATTAGCCCAGAAGCCTAGACTACCCAAGATACAATTTACTAAACACATGAAACTCAAGAAGAATGAAGTTCAAAATGTGGCCTCTTCGCCCCTTCCTAGAATTAAGAACAAAGCACACATTGAAGGAGTTACAGAGATCATGTGTGAAGCTGAATCAAAACGATGGACTAACCAGTGACTGCGGCTGCCAGGGATCCTTCCCATAATCAGCCACCAAAAATAAACACTATTGCATATGCCAGCAAGATAATGCTGAAAGGGCCCTGATATAGCTGTCTCGTGGGAGACTATACCAGTGCCTGGCAAACAGGGAAGTGGATGCTCACAGTCAGCTATTAGTTGGAACACAGGACTTCCAAGGAAGGAGCTAGAGAAAGTACCCAAGGAGCTGAAGGGGTCTTCAACCCTATAGGTGAAAGAATAACATGAACTAACTAGTTCCCCCTGTGCTCATG
The DNA here is from genome assembly GCA_902729485.2 of Mus minutoides. Classification (NCBI taxonomy): domain Eukaryota; kingdom Metazoa; phylum Chordata; class Mammalia; order Rodentia; family Muridae; genus Mus; species Mus minutoides. The sequence goes on from LR749762.1 coordinate 1,338,261, forward strand.
TCTCTAGGTGCATATATGGAAGAAGATGGCCTAGTTGGCCATCATTGGGAAGAGAGGCCCCTTGGTCATGCAGACTTTATATGCCCCAGTACAGGGGAACGCCAGGGCCATTGTGTGGGAGTGGGTGGGAAGGGGAGCAGGGCGGGGATGGGGGAGGGTATGAGGAACTTTCTGGATAACACTTGAAATGTAAATGAAGAAAATATCTAATAAAGAAAAAATAATTTAAAAAATGAGAACACAAAAGCATTTGCATAAGAACACCACCACTTGAGATGCAAATGTGGACAGTATAAATCTCATAAGGCCAACCACGAGATTGGCAGTATTAATGGCTGCAGAGAACATGGGTTCACTTTTTTCCAGGGAATAGCCTCCAATAGATTATCCACTCCCAAGAGGTCATATGAGCATCACTAAAGACTCAGCATGATATGTGTGTGTGTGTGTGTGTGTGTGTAACAATAATAATTAAAACAGGTCAATATATTGAAAGGGAGTGGAGGCACACCGATGAGTTGGAAGAGACACAGGGGTGGCAAGAAATGTGGCTATGAAGTACTAAAAATAAGTTTCTCCTAAATTACCAGGATAGAAAATGTGCCCTTATTTCACCCAGAATAATAGGCAACTATTACACACATTCAAATATACTATATATTAACAACATTATAGATAGATGTATAAATAGATATAGAGGCAGATATAGATGTATAATTAGTTTCTCAAGAAAATGGGTACTTTATTTCACTTTGTATATCCAAATTCTGGTTCAATATCTGTCAAATAGTGTATATTTAAAAATATTAGCTCAAATTATTTCTAAATTCTCAAGACATTTCTGAAATTGGAAATGTGTATATTTACACAGAGTCAAGCAGTTTAAGAATGTGCATCCTCTGTAAGAAAACAGAAAGGAGAGGAAAGAGAGACAGAAACCACATTAGAATCCATCTCTCCTTCTCTCAAAGATACACCAGAAGCTTCCTCCAGAGCCCAACTCAATGACGATCCCAATTATACCATTATTGTCCCACTAATCAAAAGGCATACACTACTTACTGACTATCAGTTTATCACTTAAGAGTTACTTAACTGTGGCTCATGCTTGGATCTCTCTCACCAGAAGAGAAGCACTTTATACACTGATGTCATTTCTTTGTCTAGCCACTACTTTACAATGTATGTCAATATTATAACAGCTGAGTGTGCTAATAAACATTCTACATATAAAACACTATCTTTAATCTTGAATTTGGTCTGGTTTTAAATTCACTGGTCATAAATCCTTAAGACAGAGACAGTCAGGAGATATGTTTCTGCTATTACCCTAGCTGAAGGTCTGGTAAGCAATCAGTCTTAAGACCTATATCCACATATGGTTCTATTAGTAGGGATAGTCTGTCTATGAAACTTTCCAATTTTCATTAAATAGAAAAGGTAATGCTGTACCATTTTTCTTGTGAGACTATGTAAAAATTATTAAAGTTCATTCTCTACCAGAAGTAATTTTTAATTAATACTAAAGTTGTACATCTTCTGACATAGTTAAGGTACTGAAGAATTTTTATTGGTAAAAATATCTTCCCCCATCAGCTGGGCATATGCAATGGCCAACAATCCTCTTTAGCTCTAATGTCATTTTCTTTCCATATTGTCTGATATGTTTTTAATCTTTACAATAATATACTTGATCTCCTATAGATGAAGAATAAAATCCTGGGGTTTAAATTATTTAATTCCAAAGAGAAAAATCATCTTTTTTCCCCTATGTCTTTGTGTTAAAAACTATTATCAAACATCCTTGCAAACAACTAAAAACAAAAAATTATATGGTGTAGCTAATTGAAAAAATGCTTTTCCTGCACAAAGAAATTGACACTAAGTGCTGTATTAGCAGGAAATCAGTGATTTTCAATTGACATTGCACAGGAAATCGCTTAGTGTCAATTGATATTAAATGGGTAAAATTGTACTGAATTAGTACAAAATGATTTGGTGGAAAAAATGTGCTTCCATTAGGTGACTTGATATTAAGTGGACACAAATGTAATAAGTTTTAGAGGTCACTAGTCAACAAAAATCAGGGCATGCCATCCAACCCTTAGTCCATCTAATGACCTGCTCTTAACACCCTTATCAAAGGATAAGTTAGTGTCATATTATCATGACAAAATTGTCCTCCTTCACACTTTCAAGAGATGTGGGAAAATTCAAATTGTTTAAATGGATTAAATTAACCACTGGCAAGTACCATGACTTCTTAGGTCTATTTGATGGTGCTAATCTCCCAAAACTATGTTTTATAATAATTTGATGTGGAAAAAAAAGACAAAATAATATCATCTGAATTTTTATAATATGGCCTAGATTGAACTCCTTCCAGAAAAAAAGTCTTACCCATGAACAAATAAAGGAGAATGAGTGACATCACTGGCTATCACAAATATTGGCACTTTACCCACACTTTAAATCTATATTGTAAAATTTGGGTTATAAGGAAAAAAGAAGATGGATACACAAGCGATCTGGGTGTCCTGGTGTCTGTCTGTCTGTTTATGGTGGTTTTATAGAGGTGGAGGGCCTTGCTGAGAAGTTTAAATAAATGTATCTACTTTGTGATATATAATGTGGTTTTAATATACAGAATTCTTCCTTTATATATAAATAGTCAAAAAAAGGCAAACATGTAATTAAATAATGAAATTGGTTGTGCAACATATACAAAACTATTTTATAAATTAAGTTTACACAGATGTTAACATTATCTACACAGCCACAAATTACCAAACATAGTTCTATGTATCTAAATAGACAGAATTTCAGAGTTAAATTTTGAATCTCAAACCAATTTGTAATTATAACTATAAGAGAGTCAAGGACCTACAAGGAAAGCCTACATAAGGGCTTATGTGGTTTAACTTATTACCTAGCAAGAGACAATTCATTTGGGAAGAACAAAGAAAATACTAAATACCCTTTATTCTGAAGGTGCCAGCAAACCAATTAACAAGTTTCAATAAGAAAACTTATACCTTGTATGAATAGAGACTTGAAAATGTAAACTAATGACTGAAAAAGTATTATACAACAGGATGGCAACATATTTGGCCATATGCATTTTTATAGAGTAACTGGTCTATAAATAAATAAAAAACACAGTAATCCTCAAAAAGTATTGCATTTATTTATTTGCTTGACTGCTAAATATTCAAGAGTTAGAAATGAAAGCAACAGATATTAATTGCTCAAAGGACTAGACACTCCAGTAAAATTTTCTTTAATATATTATTTGCAATATAAACCACATTTCCTTTTTATTATTATTATGATTTAAGTCCAAAAGTATGTTTTGAATTTAACATATATATGTATACATATGTATATATGTCTTATATATATATGGAAAGAATATACATTTTCAAAATCTATTTTACTAAGCTGTATCATTGTGCTAAATTCAAATAAAATATTAAAATTTAAGTGCACAAAACCTGTACAAACCCAAGCCAGACCAAATCCCAGATTAGAGATAGGCGCTGTACTCAGAAAACCCACTCCTGGCCACGAAGCTATTGAAACAGCTACTAGGAGAAGAAGAGGGTGTTTTTTTTTCTAATATAGTCCCCAACAAGTCTGCCACATCCCAGTAGAACCCAACACATTCAAGAATATTTGAGAAGTAGAAATTGGTCTTGATGGGACTTCAAAAATAAAATAAAGGACAAAAAGTTGGGTTGATAGGGAAGCAGGGTGGATCTGGGGGAGTTATGAATATGATCAAGACATATATGAAACACTCAACTAGTATATTTAAACTTAGATTACACTGTAGTTCCAAAGTGTATACAAAAATCGAATAATATGTCTACATTATAAAAGGCAGTATCATAATGCTTAAAACATTTGACTATATTTTCATCATCTTTTAGCAAACAAACTCTTTATATATAATTCAACAATCTTTCAAGCTTCCAATTTGAAATGTTCCTCTCTTCCTTACTAGACAACACAAGCCACTCTTCTGACACAGTTAACAGATAGCATCTCAATGATCTGTTACTTTATCCTGAGACAGAAAGAGGCAACCTCTTCAGAGGTCAGTATGAGTCAACTGCATGCTAAGAAACTGGAAAGGCAGACTGATCTTGACTACACCCTCAGAATAACAGTTATCTAGATGACGGAGATGAGTTTCACTCAGATCCGCAGCTACAGGTGACATCATCGATATGGTGATACGGAATGACCCAGAAATACTACATACTTTTCTAAGAAAGGGAAATAAGGCCCTGCCTAGTGCAAGACCAGGATTACAACCCACAAGAGATGGCAGAGAAACCAAGCGGATTACAAATTGACTAAATACAGGATTGGGTGAAAATTGGAAATTTATTTTTTCAAATATGTGAAAGCTTAAAACTAGATTCACTTCGAATTTTTAAGAAATAGACTAAGATAATGAGCTCAGACTACTAGATAGATGAGGTAAACTAAACATTAACTTCTTAATATCAATCCTGGTCATAGATGGTATTTGTCCCAAAGATCTCAGTGAGCAAGCCCAAGAACCTTATTATATAAACAGGAGAGACTGAGCTAGGTCATGCTGAAGAGCAGGGTTACATTATGAGGCACAGAAGTGAAATATTTAATATGGGCTATGAAAGTTTTTCTGATTGTATCTCAAATTATAATTAGCATCCCATTATGATAAAATTTCTATTAATAAAATGTTAAAATTGCTTATTTTATAAATTTAACAAGATGCTATCTATGTAACAGGCACAGCTTTTCAAAGTTCATTTTGAACGGTGACTCTGGGAAATGTGCATATGTTGGTGAAACAGTGTGAATTTTGGTTGAACAAGAACAAGCCACAGTTATCTGTCTTACAGCTGATATAGAAACTAAATTCAACTTTAAAATGTCTAAAATAAGGTATCAAATGTCATCCCAACATATACACACACAAATAAAAAGTATGTGAGGTATAAGTATATTAATTACTTAGCCTTAATTATTTCAGAAACTATCCATTTATCAAAATATCTATAACTTAATTTTTAATTAAAATTAAATGGACAGAATTAATATCAAGAATATATAAATATTTAAAATGACTAAACAAAAACAACTCAATCTTTAAAAAAGCTAACAAGATAAAGAACATTCTTCAAATGTTGAAGTTAAATAGTCTATAAACATTAAAAAATGTTCAATCTCAGTGCCAATCAGAGATTAAAATTAAATCCAGTTTGAGATTTCATGTGACCATAGTAAATATGGTAACCATTAAGAAAATGGTAACAAACACTGGTGAGAATGTAGCAAAAGAAATCCTTATACAATTATAGTGAGCATGTACACTAGTTTAGCTAATATGGAAATCAGTAACTACACTTCTCAAAAATGTCAAAACAGGTCTTGTATATGACTCAGCCATTCTTGAGGTCTTCAAGGCAAATCAGTACATGACAAAGACATTCATACATCAATGTTTATTTACATTTATGTTGAAGGCACCTAAACCTACAACCATATAATCATCCTCACGGACCCCACCATAAAATATGAATATAGGTTACATCTTCATTTTACCAAGAACAAAACTGAAACTAATATTAATTACATGGGTTGCCTATTGTTATATGGCATCATTATTAATGATAATGCTAAAACCAAATAATTAATCTCAGATTAAAAACCCAGCCCTTATGGCTGGAAGGATGGTTCAGAAGTTTAAAGTTCTGATTTTCCAGAGGACCTAAGACCTCATGAGGTGGCTCACAAACACCTGGAACTCAAGCTCCATGGGACCTGATGCCCTTTGTGCACACCCACAGGCACCTACACACATATGCATGTACACATACATGCACACACATCTATATATATATATAAGCACATAAATTAACTATTTAATTATAAATAATTTTTAAAAAGAACTCTTGGTTCATGTCATGCTTAACAACTGAAAAAACTCCTGAGAACAGGCCAATGTTAAGACGAGAATCAACAGACTCAAATGATTCTCATGCTATTCTAGGTAAAATGAAGAAGGCAAAAAGCATACTATACATGGAATTACATATTCATCAAATATACCTTTCTCAAAATTATTTTGAATAATTTTTCATACAAGAAAATAAACAGCCAGGCAGTGGTGGCACACGCCTTTTGTCCCAGATCTTGGGAGGCAGAGGCAGGCAGATTTCTGAGTTCGAGGCCAGCCTGGTCTACAGAGTGAGTTTCAGGACAACCAGGTCTTCACAGAGAAACCCTGTCTCAAAAAAAAAAAAGCCAAAAAGTACAAAGAAAAAGAAAGAAAAGAAAAAGAAAAAGAAACAGAAAAAGAAAAAGAAAAAGAAAAAGAAAAAGAAAAACCAATATTTACTTACCTGGGATAACTCTGCATATTTCCTATGCTTATTTTTATGATTTACTGACAAGATGATTACTAAGAAATGCAAAACTGATTTATAAGATCAAAAGAATCCAAATAACTCTAAATTCCTTATGGAGAGAGTAGCAATTTTTCCCCTAAGCCTTTATACTTTGTAAGTCAGAAACAAAGTTAGGCACTTGAGGCCAGAAAGATGGTTCAGGGGTAAGGACATACACTGTTCTTGAAGAGGACCCAGGTCTAGTTCCCAGCCCCAACACTGCATGGCTCACAACTGCCTGCAGCTCGAACTGCAGGAGATCCCACAGTCCCTTCAGGCCTCTATGGGCTCCTTCACTCACACGCATATACCTACACAACAGCCACATTTAAACGCATAATTCAAAACAAAATCAACCCTTTTGGAACCAGCCTTGGACAGCAATAGTGCCCTTACTTGTGAATGCCTCCCTTCTATCCCAATATAGCAATAATGATCTTTTCTAGGTTTTCAGAATCAAAACATCTCTTCTCTTGGAAATTTTATTTATTTATTTTTAATTTTTTGCTACACAAGAAAGACTGTTTTGTTTGTGCTTTCTTTCCCCACCTTTATACATAAAATTCAGTATATAATGCTTTTGGCTGTCTTGTTGATGATTTTTTCAAGACAGATATAATAGCTCACAAACAAGGCACTGAAAAAAGGGTAAAAATCTCAGAAAGGGGCTGGAGAAATGGCTCAGCAGTTTAGACTACTGACTGCCCTTCCAAAGAATGCAAGCCTAGTTCCCAGCACACACACAAGGCAGCCCACAACTCCAAATCCAGGGGACCCAATGTCTCTGCCCTCTGTGTACACATGTGCTCATATGCAGATACACAAACACATATGCACATACAAGCATTTGTATTATACCTAAATAAGAATAAATAATTTTAAAACTGTATAGCATTGTAGCATTCTATAATAATTTTTAATCTCTTGAAAAGCGCTATAAGCATTAATTTTACAAAAACCCTTGATGAGAGAGGAACTGATAACAGAAGTTCCTTATACTTATACCTGAATGTCTCAAATGCTTATGACCCTACCACGCTATAATCTGCTATGGGCAAAGGAACAGTCAATATAAACAGTACATTAACATTTCTCAAAGGTAAAATATGTTAACATGTCAATGTCGGTATATGCAGGAACTTTCCCCTGACTTTCTCTCACAGATGGATACCTGAATGAAGCCTTCTCATGACAAAAACACCACTGAAGGCTTTGTGGGACCCAAGATGCAACTTCCTGTAAGATCATTTAGATGTCTGGCATTAAGTTAGTTGGTCAACAGTCTTACTAATTTCCACCTCAGTCCAACAATTGTATCACATGGTCTTATCTATGTGTGTGTGTAATACACATACAGAATTATATATTTGATATCATATACATAAGACATTGGAGAATATAGGTGACTTTTTATATTCTATTTCTTTATTTTTAATCATTGGATAAATTTTCTACAATAAATACATATCATTTTATGATCAGTAAAACTATATCATTCTTTACATTTTAATTAAACAAGTAATAATTAAGGTTACATAAATTTGTAAGTTTAAAGCTAATTTTTGCACAGAAATTTATCTATTGTTACTATTGCTTTGTAGACTGATCTTATATTTTCTTCAAGGAAATCCAAGTGACAAGAACTAAAACATAATTCAATTAAATTCAAGGCTCTTAAAAATTCTCAAAAAATGTTACTAGGGTAGATGTGTGTAATAGGAAAAGAAAAATCTAAGAGAAGAACATATGAATGTAATACTCAACTTCACTTTCCAAGCATAAGGGGAAAAAAGAATAGGGGTTTTCTGTATGATTTTTACAATCCTTTCCTAAATTCTAGCTTAGACTAGAATCATTTGCTTTGCTCTCTTTCTTTCAGACTTCTTTGATTCAAACTAGCAGCACCTACAGCATCTTCTGAAAGTTAGCAAGCATGTGGACTGCCAACACTAAAGGGCTCAGCAGTGCCCAGGCCCATCTGACAGTTTCCCCAGCACACTGTCATTTAGTCAAAATATCGTGATTTATAACTAAAGGTATTTTTAAATCAGTTGTAAATTAAAGAGTCTCTGTGGCACATTTCCAGTTGTCTAAACACTGACTAGAACTGTGGAACGCTGCATCATCGAAGACTTACCTGCACTATGTAGCAGACAGTGAGTCAATAACTAAGGCCACACTCCCACCTAAAGCCCTCAAGTGTGTACCCTTTGCTAAGGTTCAGTGCTGTACAGTCAGGATAACCAAAGTAGCTTCATTTTCACACTGAAAAAAAGTTTTAAAATGGGATTAATGGTATAATGCCAGTTCCTTATATCAAAATGAATAAATATATCAAAATTACAAACAAATCAATAAACCCTTTGCACAAGAATTTTACTTTTTTTTTTTTTTTGATTTTTTGAGACGGGGTTTCTCTGTATAGCCCTGGCTGTCTTGGAACTCACTTTGTAGACCAGGCTGGCCTCAAACTCAGAAATCCACCTGCCTCTGCCTCCTGAGTGCTGGGATTAAAGGTGTGTGCCACCACTGCCCGGCTGAAATTCACATTCTAAACAAAATATGTTATCCTCAACTAAATCATGATGATCATACTAGAAGTTAAGGCATATAGGTAGATACGGACACACACACACACACACACACACACACTGAAATGAAAATAAAATAATTTATACTCATTGTAAACTTTATATAAAAGCATTGTTTTATCTCTCATTAATACTTGCAGATTTTGTTTATGAAATAACTTTCAGTAAAGTCATTTTAAGTAGTATATGACCATTCATCCTCTTGTTATCATGTATAGTTTTCTATAACGTTATCAAACTTCCCTGCCAACATTACAGTTTAATACAAGTATCTACTGTGGATTTGGGGTTTTAGTAACAAGTGTTAAGAAAAGTCATCAAGGACTCCTACCTTGGGCAGTCACCGCACAAATGCCAAGAGCACACTAAACACCCCAATTGAAAATGCAATTGTGACTCACACATACATCAGATGATACCTAAGAAAGTACAATAAAAGACTGTCCCAATAGTTTCTTTTGCTCTCTCTCTCTCAGCTTCTCTGTGGTAACACTGAGCCTGGTTTCCTAGTCTCAAAGCATTCCTAAGCATTACTCTGCTCTAAAGAGAACAACTCTGAAGAATGAATGCCTTTGTAGATTTGATCTCTCACCTTTGGCAACAGAAGTCATCTATTTCATACCAGAAAGCATTAAAAGATGACCAAAGAGCTTCAATGGCTTCCTTTGATTATTTGACAAGGTTTGAGAAAAACCAACACAGTCAGAACAAAGAAGGATTTCTGGTCTTCTCACTGGGCGTCCTGCTTGCACTTCCCAAATAGTACATGAAACCCTCAGCCCTGTAACTCACGTCCTCCAGGACAGTATGAAATGTGCATTTATTGCTCCACAATACTGTGCACTACTTATACTGATAATACTTTGATATTTAAAGATTCCACTAATATTTTTTATATTTAAATGAATTTAATTTTCCTATTGATGGATTTTGTGAATTAGTATATAACAAAAAAAAAGACATATATATTATGTGCTGTTAGCTCATTGCTACATAAATCTATTTTGTGTGTGAATTTCAACACTGAAAGCTTGTGAAAATAAAATTTTTCATACTTTAATGCTGACAGGATGGGGAAAAATTACTTTATTGTCTTTTCTCCTGTAAAACTACAAAGGTCAAGTATCCAGAGTTGACGAGACCACAGGCACTAATTAGCGAGACACTGTTATAAAGGACAGAGCCCACAAGTATCAGGACAGGTGATGTAATACAGATCTTTACTTCAAAGCAAACTGCCTTGGCAATCAAGACAATTCAGTTACACAATGAACAACCCCTTCCTATGTGAGTAAAAACAATGCCTATTCCAATACTTCACTGTGAAACGTTATTAGGAAAGCATCAGCCATGGTCTAATCAATATATCTCTTGGGTAGCAGAGCTGAGATACACAGTCCAGTCCTACAGCAAGGAGCTCCCTGGCTTCTATTTGAAAAGGATCTTTGCAGAACCAATTTGAACTAGCAAAGCAGTACAACACAGAAGACATAATTTCTGAATGTTTTCTTCTCAAATATTCACTATATTACAGAAAATTCAAGTATGTAGGTGGCGCTTTAGACTGCAAATGCTTACATAAATCTCTACCTGGTACTAGCCATGCACACTGTGGGCATCCTACCACTGCAACTCCCTTTGCTTTTTATTCAGACAAAGCATTAGTTTTCGCCCAGGGAATTTTTCATTGAGTTTGTTTTGCTGTTTCTCTTTCCCTCTCCTTCTCGATCCCCAGGCACTCCTGCACTCTTCCACACCAACAACCTCCTTTCCCCACCATCGTCCTAAACATCGTTATTTCTCAAATCTTGAAACATACTAAAAAAATAAAATAAAAAACCTAAAGAAATCTGAAGGTAGAATTAAGATAAATGAAGTTTACATTTATGTAACCAAGGTTCTTTCTGCTAATCAACTTTTCAGTTTAATTTTTCTAGGGTTACATTTATATAATTCAAGCCATGAATGGTATATGAAAGATGTTCTATTTTCTAACACTGGATAATCTGACTCTGCTACGGGTCTTTTAAGGGCTTATATGATGGACCAGTGCACAGAGAAGCTCCTTTCTCTGGTTCTACTGAATTTTCTTTCTCTATTCATATGGTAAGACTAACTTTTAAATGTTCTCAAAAAACACAGAGTATGATATTCCTATAATCATTAAATTTTGAGTTTGGATGTGTTCAATATCTCCAAAAATTTGAAGGAAATATATAAAAACACACATAAACTGAAGCTTTTTCCCAATGTTGTCAAAATTTACTCAGCACAAAGCTCAGTCTCATAATTTAAATGCTGAATATGCTTCTTTCTAGTCAACTAACTTTATGCATGGTAGAATTGAATGTTAAGGTTTGTTATTTGCACTGAGTTGAAATTGTGACAATTCCTTGATTCCAGAGATGCTATCATCTTGATGTGGCAAAAAACAAAACTAATAATCACAAAGAGTTGATACTATCTTCTATATAAAATAACAATTCTGGCTTCTCTTGTAGTAACACACAAAGGTGTAGATATATGTTCATGCATATTCATATGAATATACATTTATGTAGTACTATATATAAAGAAACACACAGAGGGGTATCCAATTACCTTTGCATCTTGAGATGGTTTATCCTAAATGGAAAAGGTCCTACAAAAGCCTTTGCAAGATCCTGTTTTGAAATTTTAATATTTGCCTATTTATGATGGGTTAAAACTCTCACTAAAGTCAGAATCTTGGGTTCATATAATTTATATTGATAAATTATAATGATATTCATAATAATATCCCAACAGAGGTATCTGTCATTTCAGGTAAGATAAATAATCTTGGCAGAATTAAAACAAATGTTGAGGTGATTATTACTGTGTACATTTCAAAGCAACCATAAGCTTCACAAAATGAATCAAATTCACAATTGCAATTCTCACAAAGTTTATGTAAGGACTATTTCGAAAGGTCATCCATCTGTCTTTCTTCACAGAAATGGGAAAAGAAACTAATAATATGTCCTTGTTTATAAAGATGTGACTATTTTTGAATTTTTATTTACATTTAAAATGAGCATTTCTTTAACATTTGTCTTAAAACAGTGATTTTTTAGATGATGTACAAAAGAGTATTTATGAAATACTTCAATCTTACAAAGGATTTACACTAATCCATGTGTGTCCTAGCACACCACTACATCTTCATCTTTCAAAGGTCTAAAGCACATATGTTCACCAGTCATAATGAACTGACACGGGGCTCCTCTGGCTAACCCTAAAGGTGACATATTTTCTTAATCATAATCATATGAGAACTTTGAACATTTAGATAGTATAATCTTATCAACAACAAAGATAGAACACACAATCAAGTTACCAAACAAATTTCAATGATTTCATAATGTTTTAGGTAATTTATGATATTTTATGGCCACATTTGTAGAAATCTCTGGTTACATGAGCCTGCTAGCTGTGAAGTATATAGGCCTGATGGCTTTGACAGAAATTATTGTTGAATATTGCAATGTCTAGTGGCCTATCTCTTCTGTATCACATATTGACTGAAAATACTGAGTAAATAATTGTTGGGTTTCTACTTTTAAATTCTAAACAATAGCAGATATTAACTAAACATAGATCATATCAAAATAGACAGCAAACTACTGCAAACTATTGTACAGAAAAGAAGCCTAACACTATTGGACACACAGTCCCAATAAATAACAAGTAAAAATGTATCAGTTTGAAATGACATTTAGCAACATTAGTCTTTAACAGTATTAGAGGTTATTCTGCAAGAAGATGAAAATGGAGATACATATTAAGCTTTCTTTTCTGACAATTTTCTTCAGTTCTGAGGGTGAGATGCCAAGGTAAGCAAGTCTTTCAAAGGTTACAGTAAAACAACAAAAAATTGTATGGTTGCAAAATGGACATCATAAATATAACCTAAAGAAACAAATGCTTAAAATAACCCTCTACTGTCAGCAAATGGAACTGTATCTTGTGACATTTTAGTGATGGATTTCAAACCAATTATGCAGAAAGAGACCTTGGAACACTCTGCCATAAAAGAGCCATCTCTATCAAATCCTCCCTTCAGGGCATAGGCAACTGCATGGAAGACAAGGTAGAAAGAGCATAAGAGCCAGAGGGGAAAGAGGACACCAAGAAAACCAGGCCCTCTAAATTCACATGATCAAAGCTCCTATGAACTCACAGAGACTAGAGCAGCATTCACAGAGCCAACAGGTCGTGTGTGTGTGTGTGTGTGTGTGTGTGTGTGTGTGTGTGTGTGTGTGTGTGTGTGTATGTGTGTGTGTAACAGCTTTCAGTTTAGTGTTTTTATGGGTTTCCTGAGTATGCAAATGAGTTGGTCTCTGCTTGTGCTCTTTTCCTTCTGTTTGTCTTGTTCAACTTGGATGTGTTTGTTTTTGTTTTGTTTTATTATTATCCACTAAAAGCCTGTTTGTTTTCTTACGAGAGACAGAAAGTCTCTCTTAAGTGGATCTGGACAGGAGAGGAAGTGGGGAGAAACTATGAGGAGTACAGGGAGAGTAAACTTTAAACCAGATAGACTGTATGAGAAAAGAATCTATTTTCAATAAAAAGAAAATAAAAAAGAAACTTTCAAAAATAAAATTAAGTACATATACTTACAAAACTAGTAAGTTAAATTATTATTTGACACTTTAGTATAAATTTGAAGGATACTAACATTTTTACATACAACTATAATTTCTTAAAAGAACATTTAGAAAAATAAATATCAAACATTTCCAAAGGCTAAATTATTCAGAATTCCAGCCAATGACACTGTAAACATTTTGGGACTTCAATGCCATAAATAAAAACTGTAGTTCGCCGGGCGTGGTGTCGCACGCCTTTAATCCCAGCACTTGTGAGGCAGAGGCAGGTGGATTTCTGAGTTCAAGGCCAGCCTGGTCTACAAAGTGAGTTCCAGGACTGCCAGGGCTAAACAGCGAAACCCTGTCTCAAAAAAAAAAACAAAACCAAAAACCAAAAACCAACCTGAGAGCACACATCTTTAATGCTTCAGCAAAGAAGGCAGAAGCAGGTGGATCTCTGGATTTGAAGCCAACCTGGTCTACAAAGCAAGTTCCAGGGCAGCCACAGCTACACAGAGAAACCATGTCTCAGCAACAAAATGAGAAAAGAACTGTAATTAATTAATTCGCATTCAATTGTTTTTAAAAAAATCTCTACACTCAAGAAATCCCTTGACTTTTTCAATTTTCTTTCTCTGCAGTCAAATTCACAGTCAAATATAATCTAAATTCTGAAAATTCAACTTATAATTCTTATATTTAGGCGGCCACTTTAGTTCCTTTTCAGAGGACACACAGGTAAGCATAGGACAAATCCCATGCTGTTCTCACTTGAAATTCCAACAGTAAACACAGGTCTACATTACTTTTCTATCTCTTCAACAGATGCTAACACATTGAAACCTAGTTATCTCTTCTCTACACCTCTAATACAGATTTTCTATTTGTTCATTATTATAAATATTTATTATTTTACTGATTTATTTCACTTCATCTACATTTCATGTATGTATCATAGAAAGCAGTTCAACTGATTTGAGGCTACAAGTTAAACTTCCTTAAATTATTATCAAATATTAGAATCATCCAAAATGGCGAAAACACTTAAACCATAGAGGTAAACAAGGCTGGAAGTGGGTATGCGTCATTCCTTTCTGTGATAGGCTCCTTCCTTTTGTGGAATAATGAGAACATGCCCAAATAATTAGAGCTATATTTCACTTTTACTCATTGTAAATACATTAAGTTTATGTCAATTATATAAACTTACCTTAATGTATACATTATATATTCTACATTTTTATCTACCCTTCATTATTCATTCTACAGAATAAAATTTCCATATTGAAAGCTGAGTTGAATTTTCTCTTTGTTTGTTATCTCAATGCCCTGGTAAACCAATTCATTATTTTTAAACTCTGAATCAAATGTCTATGAGATAAAATGTGATAATACATACAAAAGCAAAAGGGGGAAAGAATTTTAAAAAGCCACAAGAATGTTTGAGTTTTGGTTTAGGTTGAGGTTTTATTTCGTTCAATGTAAAGTCAGTTTGGCCATTTCTGCACAGTAATGTGTTTCCTATATACAATCATTGATCTCAATTTTAGTTAAACTTGGCTTTCACCTTATACAGAGCCATTGTCAAATAACCAGCACCAAAAAAAAAAAAAAAAAAAAAAAATCTTGAATCAGTTTGAAGAACTTCGGAGGGGCAGGGGCAGGGGGGTGCTGTGAAAAGGGATAACATTTGAACCAGCTTGGGAAAGTAGCTGTGAAAGACAGTATCTCTCTCAATTCGAAGCACCATGAGCACTGTGGTCTGCTCCCAATGATCAACAGGGCGGGATTTCAGCTCTGGACACAGTAGTTCTTTCTCATTTGTCTTCAAAGGAAGGGCTGAAATATCCATTAACCATGCAGTAGAATTATTCCACAAACATTGTTACTCAAGCTCAAAAGCCAAAAATCTGTATCCATTCCTCTGTTGAAGAACATCTTGGTTCTTTCCAGCTTCTGGCTATGATAAATAAGGCTGCTATGAACATAGTAGAGCATGTGCCCTTGTTATATGTTGGAGAATCTTTGGGGTATATGGCAGGTATAGCTGGGTCCTCAGGAAATACTATGTCCAATTTTCTGAGGAAACACCAGGCAGATTTCCAAAGTGGTTGTACCAGCTTGCAATCCCACCAGCAATGGAGGAGTGTTCTTATTTCTCTACATCCTTGCCAGCATCTGCTGTCACCTGAGTTTTTGATCTTAGCCATTCTGACTGGTGTGAGGTGGAATCTCAGGGTTGTTTTTATTTATATTTCCCTGATGACAAGAGGTGGATGCTTGCAGCCTACCATTGGACTGAGCACTGTGTCCCCAATGGAGGATTTAGAGAAAGGACTGAAGGAGCTGAAAGGATTTGCAATGCCATAGGAAGAACAACAATATCAAACAACCAGACCCCCCCTGCCCCAGATTTCCCATGGACTAAACCACCAACCAAGCAGTACACATGAAGAGACCCATGGCTCCAGCCACATAAGTAGCCCTTGTCGGGCATTAATGGGAGGAGAAACCCTTGGTCCTGTGAAGGCTTGGTTGACCCAGTGTATGGGAATTTGGGGGTGGGGAGGCAGGAGTGGGTGGGTGGGTGGGTGGGTGGGTGTTGGAACACCCTCATAGAAACAGGTGGATGGGATAAGGGGGTTCAGGGAGGAACCGTGAAAGGGGATAACATCTGAAATGTAAATAAAGAACATATCCCATAAAAATTTTTAAAAAAGGAAAAAAGTCAAAATCTTATTATGCTTAGGAGCTCCTAAAAGCAGTTTCCTAATACTCTAAGCAAGGACTGAGGTTCAGAGAGAGTATATGAATCGCCTCAGATGTCTACAGTTAGCCATTTATAACCAAAGACAAACACTTCCTACGTCAGGTAGTCTGTTAACAATACAATGTTCTACCTTTATTTTACTCTAAAAGTTTAGATTTAAATGAATTAATAGTATGCACTAATTATTTCTCACACTCCATATATAATCAACAATTTATTTATGTGAACTTATAGGTACTAGAAAAACGTAAAATATTCATCTACCTATACTTCTGTCATTATGTAATTCATACCAAACTTCATATACTTTGGGTGTGTATCTGTTTATGTGTATGTGTGTATGTATGTGTGTGTGTGTTGCTGCCAACTTTTGATTGTATCTTAAGTAAATATTCAGAGGAAAAATATATTAAAATATATTAAATATTTCTCTCACTACAAATCAAAATGTTCCATTTCATCTGCTATCATTTTTCTTGTTCCCACTGTAGTTGCTTTAACACTTTTTGTAGGACTCATCTATGAGTAATTTTGTCTTCAAAGAAAAATTTTATAAAATTATAGCTTGACTTCTTTTAACGCATTGAAGACACCATTGTAATTTCTTCTAGTTTGTGGTATTTTTGACAAAATATTCTTAATAATTATTTCTCCATGTAATTATGTCATATATTCACTATCTATATGACCTCTTAAGATGTTTATTTTTCTGCCTCTCACCCTCCTCAGTTGCTCTGTGTTTGTGTGATGTGTTCACGTTTACTTACACATGTGGGAGATGCACCACAGGATTATCACATAGCTTCCGCAATTGCTCTCCACCTCATTTTTCTTTTAAGGTTTTATTTTCACTGTATAAACGTTTATAAGCATATATATGCATCACCCTGTGTGTCTGGTGTCCTCAGGGATCAGAAGAGGATGTTGGATATTGTGGAGAGAAAGTTAGATATAGTTGTGTACCATGTAGAAGATGGAAACAAAATTATTGTCCTCTGCAAGAGCAGCAACTTCTCTTAACAATCTCTAAAGCCTGTCCACCTTAGTTTTTGAAACAGAATATGTCTCTTAGCTGGCACTCACTGATTTGGCTAGACATACTCACTAGCAAGCTCCATCGGATCGATCTACTCTACCTTCCTCCACCTGCTCAGAGTGTGGACTGTAGACCTCTTTGTCCACACCACTATGACGTTTTCTTTTGGTTCTTTTCAGCACTTTTGGTATATCCTGATTTAATGTGATTACCAGTGCATTTATACTGATCATGGTTAAGATCTTATATTTTGGAGTTATTAATTGTTCAAGTATTCTTCCATGTTTTCTTCTGCATCCATTTTGGGGTGCTATAAACTGTTCCATGACATCCCATAGATCTCGGAGGTGTTAATGTCCTTGCAGGTTATATTTATATCTCATTTTTCACAGAGTGCTTGAGAAAGGATAGCTTCTACTGCTATATCTTCACAGTCACTACCCTTCGACAGCATCGAATGTCCTATCACACTGAAGTGCATTTTATTTCAATTTTATTTTTAGCAAAAAAGTCCCAGTTAGTTCTATTTTATATCATTCAATGCTCTTTACTATAGTCATGTTTTCCTTTGAGTCTTTTGGCATATTTATAAAATCTGTTACAAAATTTTTCCATTCCAATTCCATGATTCTCCTTTCTAGGCCAACTTTAATTGATTTTCTTCTGTTTAAAGCTCCTATTTTCCATCTTTTTAATGCATTATAAATTTAAGTTTGAAGTCATTACTTGAAATATAAACTTTCTGCTCCTGTGTTCAGAATTTGTTGTAGAATCACTTTAGATAATATCAAGATACATTTTGGCATTCTGTTTAATAACTTGTAGATTGGTTTGGTCCTTACGAGCCTCCTTTTAAAGCTCTATTAGGACAAATGTAGATGCCATTAGTACTTGTTGGGTCCTACTAAATTGGGATGATCCTTCTGAGGTCTCACAAAGGTTCCTCAACAGCACAGGATTGCCTAAGAAGCCTTCCCTTCATTATTTACATTCAGTGCTCCCTTCAGCCATGTCTTAGAGGGGTCTGGGTACTTCTCAAACTGAAGGAAAACCTTGGTACTATCAATGTTATGTTGCTTGTACAGACATGCACAATAAGAGACTTCTGCCAAGATTTCAGAGAAGACCTTGGAGACAATGTGTATCAGGGTTAACATCTGTGTTGGCAGTCCCTGAGAGGGCAATTTGTAATGTTGTGAAGGGCTGAAGGTGTATACCTAAGCACTAAGAGGAATGCCAAGTGGTAGAGATGTCAGGAACATAAAACTGAAGAAAGTAAGTTGCAACAAATGAAACCAGCTATGGGAAGAAGACATATATACTGCAACTGAAAGCCCAGAGGGGTAAGACTATCTTAATCACTTGGAGTTCACATTGTGCACTATGTGTTTCAGATATCAACATGGAAGTATAGAATTTCATGTCTGCTTTTCTGGTTTGCATGTTATTTTGATCCTGTGTATGTTTCCATTCCCCAATCCTGTCTTTCAAAGCCTCAAGGTTTACTGTGCCCCATTCCTCTGTTTCAGAGCAGCAATGTTTACTGTGCTATATTCATTGGAAGACAATAACTTATTTTGTATTTTTACAGAGTTCGTATCTAAGAGTATATCCCAAGTTTTAAGACAGTCTTGGATATTCGAATGTTGTTAGTAATGTTAATATTTTTGAGGACTATTAAAGATGAACTAAAGATGCATTTTTCGTTATGAAATACCCATGAACCTTTGAAGCCATGGGCAAAATGCTAAGATTTGAATTGTAATTGTCCCCCAGCCCTACCCTCCAGGCCTCTGTGTCTTAGTCTTCATTGGGAATGTGGTCAATACATCAAGAGGCAGAATTAGTTGGAAGACATGGGTCATTGGGGACATGAATTTAAGGGTTATTCTGGTCTCTAATCACTTTACATATTTTTACTGCCATGCATGCCCACTGCCTTATAGTTCTACTCAAATATATGGGTCAAGTTAATAATAGATTGAGGTGTCTAAAGCTGTGACCCAAAAAAGCCCTGTTCCTCCTCAGGTATCATCACAGGTATTTCTATTGTCATGATGAGAAAAATAACAAATACAATTTCGTCGATGTGAGCTAATATTACTACTTTGTGATCCATCCTTTTCTCTATTTCTTTGTAAGAAGATCCTAATTGTTAATGAAGATCCAATTAAAATGTTATCTCTGCAATCACACCTTCCCTAGATCCATGCTGATAGTGTGCTTAATATTTGCCATTCAGTCGTCACTATTTTTTTTTTTTTTGGTTTCTTTTCCAACTGGTAGTCACTGAGAAAAACTCTGATGTCATACTCTCTTTTAAAAGAACTTTTCCAAATGCATACACCATATCTTCACTGTTATTCATGTGCATGTGTGCTCATACACTCCTATTCTTAAATAATAAGGAGCTTTTTCAATCAGTATAATGTTACTCATTGGTGTGTTTTCAAGACTGATTGTTTGGCACTAGACAACCAAATGGTGTGCTCTTCCTTGGAGAATTCTATCTCTCCCATGCCCAGTTTTCCTCAGTTGCCTAAACAGAATAGGGAAGCATACATAGAAGGATTTGTAGGGAGGAAAGGGAAATGGGAGAAGTGATTGCATTATAATCTCAAAAAAATGATAAAAGAATTCTCATAGTGGGTACTACTTTTTATTTGGTAGGACATTAATAAGATACTTGACTAAGAAAACAAAAACAAAAAACCACCTACATGAATCTAAATATACTATAATTGTTTGGTCATATCCTTACATGAAGATAGCACATATTTATAACATTTTCTCATCTAATTATCTAGATAACTTTATCAGAAAATGATCTTGGATATATATACTGATATGTCTCGGTTTCTACATGGTATCTATTATGTATTCATTAGCTCAGCTCAGATATTTAACTTGAGATAAAGTTTGGTCTACAGGTTATAGAATCCTTCATTATCTTTAAATTTTTTATACATTGGTTTTGTTTTGTTTTGTTTTGTTTTTCGAGGCAGGGTTTCTCTGTGTTCCATGGCTGTCCTGGAACTCACTCTTTAGACCAGGCTGGCCTTGAAATCAGAAATCCACCCGCCTCTACATTACACTTTTCAATTCTCCTAATTTTAAAATCGTAGCATTCAGTAGAAAAAGAATGAGCTTTGAGGCAACAGTTCTCAGTACTGGGTTCCATGTGCTCTAGCAGAAGAGGGCAGTATTTAAATTCATCTGAAACATCTACTAATTAGCCAGTAGATCCTAAAATCTAGTATGAAAGCTCATGTTAATAAAAGAACAAATCAAATTATAAAATTTACCAAAAATTCAGTAAAGGAAACAAAAGACACTAGAATAATTTTAATATAGTTTATTATGTTCTATATGGCTATCGTTTTAAAATGAGACTATAAACAGCAGAAGTCAATATTGTGATTTTTTTTTATTTCATGAGGAAAATATATGAATGGGTCTAAATATAGTCTGGTTTTTCTTTATACTACCTACATTATTTCTTTCTGCTGACCACTATGTAATCACTAAATAACATGCACTCTATACAACAAGAAGATAGTATAAAACATCTTACTTGCACTAATTTGCCAGAAAGTGCTTTCTAAACTCCAGTGTAGACTGACCATATTATATAATCGATCATCAAGTGTTCTGCTAATACACATACTCAAAACTAGTCCAACAACTTCTATTATGCTGCTTAGAAGATTGCCAGCCCTTTTGCCCTTCACTGCCTGGAGAATGTCCATCAGAAACAGGGAAGCAGAACGAACTGCCACAATGCACCATTGATGTTTGAGCAAGCCTGCCCAAGCAGCTGCAACAACAGGGCAACTCTTCAAAGCTTCGGCATTGAAACTTACAATCCTCCCTCCTATTCTCCATCAATGAAAACCTTTATAAGCTACAATCAATTACAAAATAAATCTTTGAGGCAAATCCTGTCCTTTCTTCATTTGTCGTCTTCCCTTTTTGCTCTCAATACCAAATGTCCTTGGTAAAAATCATAATAATAATAAAGGAAAAGCGTCCCTCCCTTCTTATCTACCTTGTTCTCTGCCTCTCCCTCTCTTAATTTCTAAAAATTCTCAAGAAGGCTGGAGGATGTCTTCTAAACACTTTTGTCTATCAAACTTGTTATGGGCTTTTTGTTTGTTTGTTGTTGAATTTTTATTGTGGAGTTCTTATTTAGAATCTTCAAAAGGCACTTGATATTTTGAGCACACTCAGACTGGATTTTTGGCAAAGCATGTTCCTGATTATTGAAGGATAATCTAAATTCTTAACTGCATGCACTGAATTGAATAACTTCACATTTTGTAAGGCACAACAAAAGTGCCTTATATTAACCATAGACGAATGAACCGGTGAACAGTTAAAAGCATTCCATGAGATTTCGTGCACTAAACATGTGAGAATTTGTGTGTAAAATAGTATTAAGTACTTAAATATTAATCAGAATGTGAGAAAGCTGTTCTTCATTTAATAAATGCACTGATTTATCAAATAAGATTAAAGATTCTGTCATTTTACATATTACCTTGGATAGTCATAATTTAGAATCTTTTTTTGCCAGCACAGCCTAATATCTAAAAAAAGGAGAAACAATTCTTAGATTCCTCTATCTAACTTTTAACATAAAGCATGCATAAGACGAATCTTTAACAAATGATAATACTATCAATAACAGGATGCTAAAATGTCATCAGTGTCAGCATATAAATTTATTGCTACAGATAAATATATACACACTCACACATGCTTCATTGAGTTAGTCTTCTATCTGACTGGGTGATAAGCAGCAATTTATTTCTTGGAGTTCACAAGCTGCATGACTAAGATCAGCACACCAGGGTAGTGGAGTTGCACTGCCTGCCTCTTCCTGGTTTGCATAAAGCCACCTCCTTGCTGTGTGCTCAAGTGATGAGGAACACAGAAAAAAAAAGAGTACATCCTTCCACAGAGTACTTAGCCTGCCACAGGAGTCCCATATTCATCACCTAATTACTCCTCACCCAAAGGACCCTTGTCCAAGTACCATCACACTAGAGATTAGGATTTCAGCATGGAATATATCGGGGGGTACAAATCGCCACTACACAGCACTCACACTCTTATGCTGAGGACCAGAAGATGGAAGAGTAAAGGTGCTTGACTCCAAGGCTCATTACCTAAGCTCAATCCTCCAGACCCCCAGTGAGGGAACAAATTGACTCTCACTAGCTGTCTTCTGACTTTTTCAGGCATGAGCTCCTCTCTTCTCAATCCGTGAAAAACAGCAACAACAACAAAAAAAAAAAAACAAAAAACTGTGTAAATAACTAATTATTTACGATTTAAATATTTTTGATAATAATATTTTTATTTTTTGAGTTATACTGCAATTACATCATTTTCCCTTCCTTTACCTCCCACCAAGCCCTCTGACTCACCTCCTGGCCCTAATTTGTTTCAATTGTTCAAGTTTTTCTTTCCTTGGTATTTCAAAGCAGTAATACATTTACAAAGTTTATTAAATGCCATCGCATAATTTAGACCAAAAAAAAAAAAACTCCAAGCTGGGCATGGATTGCACATTCTCTTAATACTAGCATTTATGAAGCAGAGGCAGGCAGATCTCTGAATGTGTTGTCAGTGGAGTCTACATGGAATGTTCCAGGACAGCCAGGACTACAGAGTAAGACCTTGTCCGCCACCAACCCCCCCCCCGGCCCCCCTCCAAAACATCAAAAATATCTGCATAACCTAACTTTCAGTACACTTCAGAATTCACTGTATTGATAACCTCATTATTTCTTTCATTGTTATTTTTGAGATTGTATTTGATTACAATATTTCTCTCTCCTTTTCCTCCCTTTAAACTCTCCATTATAAGTCTCGCCTCTCTCCTTCAAATTCATGGCTTCTTTTCTCATGAATTGTTATTGCATGTGATATGTATTTGTATATACATATATTCCTAAATACAACCTGTTGAGACCATATGTGTGTGTATGTATATGTACATGTATATGTATGTATAGCATGTATGTTTTCAGGCTGATCATCTGTCACTGGACAACCAATTAGTGTACTCTTCCCTGGGGAGGGCCACCTCTCACACTCCCAGCTTTATTCATTTGCCTATAGTTCTTAGTGTATGACTGAGGCCTTGTAGGCTTTTCCTACATGTAGTTTGGCATATTTGTTGATGTCCTGTGTTTAACTCTGATTTGGGCGATCATGTTTTGAGATTTTACAGGTGCAGCTTTTAGTGTGCTAGAAGACACAATCTACTAACAAATTCCCTGACCCTCTTGCTATCTTGATTTATTAATTTTCAACATAATATAAATATTAATGTCCTTTCCTGGAAGATGAGTAATTGCCTCTCTTCTGTTTTTCTCTTGTATTCTGAAAGGTTTCCTATCTGAGTAGGAATATTGTAACTTGACTACTTTTCCCAAGATCATTAGCAGAATGTAAACCTCTCTTAATAGTCTCTTAACATTCCACACTCTTATGCATGAAGGAATTGATTCAAATTCAGTACAGTGAGGAAATCCTTTTCTGGAATTCCCATCTTCCATCTTCATTCTCAGAAGCAACTTGGAGCCCTGATTCCCAGTCCTCGCCTTACCGTTCCTCTCCCCACCTTCCGTTCCTAACTCTTGTATTGTACTTTTCTCCTCATCTACTCCTTTCTACTTATAGCATACCCTGGAGTTATTTCTTAGAAAGAAAAGGATGTGTATGTGTTAGCGCATGTACCTAAAATATGTTTTAACTTAGACTTGATTAGACGTTTGACTGGGTACACGGCAACATCTTAAACATAATTTTATCAGAATTTTAAAGCCATGATTTCTACCTTTGATTGGTCCCATTCTCATTTTCATGATGGCATAGAGTTTTATATTTTTTTCTCTGGAATTTTCTGTTATCTACTCATTAACAGCATTCTAAAAGTTTCTATGGACTTACCTTGTGGTTATTTACTTTATATTTTATGGGTATTTAGAAGACACTTTCAAAGTACAAACTGCATATTTTAATATCAAAACTTCATCCTATAATTTTATGATAATTTGCTATCATTCTGCTCGACCATCTAGAAATCTTGTTGGTTAGATTTTTAGCTTGCTAGATTATTTGCTGAATTTATATTTTCTCCTCTATTTTCTATTATTAAACTTTTCACTATGTTTTTAAAAACTCAAATATTCTTTAAGTATATTCTCTTAGCTATTATAAATACACACTCTTTTCTTATCCTTTTCTACATTATCCTGTCATGTTTCAAGAATAACCATGTTCTACTATATTAATTGCATTTGTTCATGCTGTTCATGGGACACAGTACATACAATCCCTAAGTTCTAGGGTAGGAACTAGCTTGCTTCTAATTGATACAATGTCCTCTACTTATTCAGCTTTCTCATTGTAATAATTTCTCTTTTATAGTTTCCAAATCTTCTATCTCTCTCATAAGTTCTTTCCAATTCCATATGCTTATAGGTTTCCTTTTATTATTTAAATGTTTAATCCCTTACTATGAAAGAATAAAGGGACTAAATGCTAAATCACTAACTGAAAGACTTCTATTAAAGGTTCTAAAAAGGCTGACTCATCAAGTGTAATTAAGCTATTGATAAGGTGTTAAAACCATAGGGTTTTCACTGTGGGTAATCCCAGGATTATCTGATGTGCATATTTTATATTTTTAGTTGTGAATGAAGCCTTAGGAACTCAGCCATCTCTCTGGCCCAGATGTGCACATTTTAGAAATGAGAAAATGAAGAGAGAGAGAGAGAGAGAGAGAGAGAGAGAGAGAGAGAGAGAGAGAGAGAGAGAATGAAAACCCTTGGGATGTGGTCTGTGAAAAGTTAACTAGCGACCTGTGTATCTTAAGTTTTATTTTGCAGCATTCTGCTGGGCCTCATCTAGATACGCCCTTACAGTAACTATTTGCTCAAACTTCTATGGTAAGGAAATCATTTGGGTTCACTACTTTAACTTTCAGAAAACAGAATGGGGAAAAGCTTCAATTAAAATATCTGGGCAATGCCTCCCAAATCCCTCCCTTCCTCCCTCCCCACTTATGATTGCTTTCTTCTCTCTCCCAAGTGGGACCCAGGTGTCCTCACTTGGGCACTTCAGCTTCTTGAGCCTTTTGAATTCTGTGGACTGTATCTTGTATATTCTGTATAGGTTTTTTTTTCCTTTTTTTTCCTCTTTCTTTTTTGGGGGGAGATGGCTGAGTTACCTCACTCAGGATGATATTTTCTAGTTCCATCCATTTGCCTGCAAAAGTCAGGATGTCTTCATTCTTAACAGCTGAGTAGTATTCCATTGTGTAAATGAACCACATTTTCTGTATCCATTTTTCTGTCATGGGATATCTAGGTTGTTTCCAGATTCTTTCTATCACAAATAAGAGTGCTATGAACATAGTGCAACAGGTGCCCCTGTGGCATGATATGATATTGGGTGAGGGAAAAGGACAGAAGCCCCGAGGGCCAGTAGAAAGAATGTAAATAGGCAACCTCAGGATATAGGAGGTTGGGTGATCCCCCCCACCAAAAAAAAATTCACCAGAGACTTGGGAGGTGAGAAATTCCCAGGACTCATAGGAAGGTACCTTTAATAAAGTGTCCAACAGTGGGGAGTAGGAACTTGTGGAGCCCACCTCCAGCAGGAAGACAGGACACCAAGTGAGGGATGGGGTTGCCATCCCACAGTCATACCTCTGACCCATAATTGTTTTTGTCTGAAAGAATTACAGGGATGGAAATGGAGAGGAGCCTGTGGAAAAGAAGGTCCAGTGACAGGCCCAAAGTGGGATCCAGCTCAAGGGGAGGTCCCAGGGCCTGACACTATTACAGAGGCTATAGAGTGCTCACAAAAAAGGATCTAGCATGACCACACTCCAAAAGACCCAACAAGCAGCTGAAAGAGTCAGATGCAGTTATTTGCACACAACCAATGAACAGAAGCAGCTGACCCCTGTGGTTGAGTTGGAGAAGACTGAAAGAAGCTGAAGAGAAGGGCGATTCTGTAGGAGGACCAGAGGTCTTGGTTAATCTGGATGCCTGAGATTTTTAAAACACTGAACCACCAAACAAACAGCATACACCAGCTGATATGAGGCCCCTAACACACATAGAGTAGAGGACTTCCAGGTCTGTGTTCATTCATAGATGAAGCACCTAACCCTCAAGAGACTGGAGGCCCCAGAGAGTTTAGAGGTCAGGTGGGGTAAGGGTGGGAGCATACATGTGGAGATGGGGTAGGCTGGGGAGGAGGTGTGAGATGTGGAGCAGTCAGAGGGTGGATGGGGAGGGGCAGGGAATGGAATGTGGAGTGTAAAAATTGAATTAAAAATAAAATTAAATTTTAAAAAAATCTGGGCAAGAATAACCTCAGAAGAAACATCTGATTCTGCCACTCTTTTTTTGGAAAACATTTTTTTAATTAGATATTTTCTTCATTTACATTTCAAATGCTATCCCAAAAGTCCCCTATACCCTACCCACCCCAACCCCCCACCCTTCTTAATCAATACTCTTCTAGGAAACTCTGCTCAGCCTGTTTCTGCATGGTAGACACTGTAAGTTTCAGACACATAAGTCCCAGAGTCGAATGTTGTTTTCTTATAGCAAGGGAAATTTATTGTACACATTATTCTAACACACATATGCACACACTTACTCCATGAACTATCGCTGGCCTATAACTTATTTTAACATGGTCTTTTACTCTCTAAATGACACCACTGTGGTAACTTCAGGAATAAGTCAATAAGCCATCTTAAAATCCCCATTTTATAAACAGCATCTCACATCTCACTCCCACTCTTCCACTCAGAGCTTTAAAAGCTCTATAATTGTCTTCATATTTACTCCATTGAAATGGCTAAAAAAAAAAAACCACAAAATGTCCAAAACTTGTATGATCTAACTAAGTAATTAGTGTGTAAGATAAAAAGATAATACTTGCCAATGAATTATCAGAAAAAAAAAATACAAGGAGCACATCTTGAGAGTAAAATGCTAAAAACAAATGATTGAAATGAAAGCAAAGAAAGAGAAGAAATAGTAATAAAATTCATGCATTATAAATCATTCAGGCAATCCCAATACTATGACAAACAATGACATGGAAAGATAGTGTTCCCTTTTCTCAGCAGCAGCATGACAGCTAAGCATGGACAACTTGAAGAACACCCAGACTTGAATTGCATAATAGGCACGAAGATTCACCAGTAATGAAAATTACATTATTTAAGAACATTAAACAGGTGCTAATATAATATTATGACTATATTATATTCTGTTGTCCTAACTGGTATATTTGTAAATATGTAAGTCATCTCTAAACATTAGATACTTACTTGAGAAACAGTAAATAGTTGATGAAATGTGTTCATTGCTACACTATCATCACTGAAGCAACCACAATAGCCTTCAAATCAAAGAGGAAACTATGAGAGGTCCTGATTTTACGTTAACATTCCATTAATTCTATGCCACTGTCACTATAACATTCACACTAGCAAAGAAACTGTCAGCAGTACTACTGATGTCTCTGTTTCAGAAGCATGAGCGACTTGCCAATGGGAATTAAACAAGATGTGAAATTACATAAGTGTATGCACCTGTAACAGTAACACAAGAAAAAACTCAATCTCCACTCATTCAAAAACAGTAATTTCTAAAACTGTATTAATTAATGAAACCTCTAGCAATCCAACAGCAGAAGTATGTGGGAACCGAGCACATGTCTACTACTTGTACGACAGACAGTATTCTACTCAAGCACAGTTATGCTAGGCGCTAGGTCTTTTTGTCTATTGCCCATATACTCCTGGGCTGCCCCATTATCTGTTTTGTTTATAATGTGGAGAAGACTGTTAAAGCTAAATGTTCAGTAGTGAGAAACACAGTGCAGAGGTCTAGCCTGTGGGAGCAGGTGCTGTGGGAGCGCTCCACAACTAATACAAACTTCCAACAGCCTGGATATTACTGATAACCCTCAAACAGATAACACATAGAGAGCTCATTTACTTACATCACAAGCAATCTGAGGCTTAGAGTTTTCTGATTTTAAAAAATCAAAATTCTTCTTCTCCTAGATCCTGAAAACATGGGGGACAGGATAAGATGGGTCTTCTACAGAGTTCTCAATTATTCTTCCTACTTAAGTTGTACTATAATAGGGCATGGAGATGTCCAGTTTGCGTCTATTTAAAGTCAGTACAAACTTGACAAGTAAGCTAAATGAAGGATCAATCATACCTCTTACATTCATCTTTGTAATGTACAATTACCCTGATAAACTGCCACTGCATGGCTTGAACTCACTAAAAAGCAGAGTGTAGAAATGGAAAGAGGATTATTCCCCATATCACCACCTTCAGACCCAAGCACATTTTTCTCAAAGTGCCCTCCAAGGCCTCTTGTCTGGGCACTGGCCAGGTGTCCTGTGACTAAAGGACAAAAAAAAGCAGCCAAGTTAAAACACTGTGTCCTTGAAAACAGTGAGAAGGTGAGCCACTTCAAACAGATGCCAGTACTGTTCATTCCATCATGTAAGAAACAAAAGCTGCCAGTCCAGCTACAAGATGCTCACACAGAAAGAAGGGAAGTCAGCTGACTACCTGGACTTAGCCAGGTTGTTTCTGCTGGAAACTGTGAGCAATAGACTTGATGATATTATCTCTTAGCTGTAATTCTTTGTTATTTTAGTTGGAAGCCTCACACAAGGCAACATTGCTCTGACAAGAATTGTATCAGGAACTCTCCCTAGCTGCCTCAGCTTCCAGTGCATCTCTGCTGGAGGCTCAAGTGCCTAATTGTAAGTTTCACTATCTATCATTTCCTACTTATCTTTTGACTTTGACTTAAAATATACTTCATACACACATTCAAAATCTAAAGTATGGTTATCAGAAATCATTCTCCAGATACTACAGAACAATGCCACCCACACTCTAGGCAATCTTTCACAGTTATCTTGTCCACACCTATTAATACAATTTATTTCAGTGAAACACCTTTTAAAAACTTCCCAAAAACAAACATAAATCACTTTGAATAAGCAAGCGTATTAGTGAGTAAACAAAAATGAACCATTGTTTTCAAAGTACGCTACTGTCCAAGGAAAATGATTAACTCAAAGGGATTTTTTTTATTCTTATCCCTCCCGAACTATAAATATTGTTATTGGAAAGATTATTTCTGAAATAATATGTTTATATATATGAAAATAGCTTTTCTATAGTGACATCAGAAATTCTAAAAATAAAGGTAACATATTTCTTGTTATTTTTAATTAGGAAATTTAGGAGACTTCACCAATTAAAAATAAAATCACAAATTCTACCTCAAATTCAATACTGTATAAGGAAGCATATATTCATACACATATTAAATATTAATTAATGAAGTTACACTTCAAGAGAGAAGCACTGTACCTCCCAGGGAAATCCATATATCATATAAGGGGGGGGGGGTAAATCTAAATTTAAATTTCAAGTTCAGTCAGTTCAAACTTATTGATGTAGGATGAGTCACTCTATCTCCTTGAACTAGATATTTGAAAGAGAGCGACAAAGCAGTTGTTTCTGCCTCTCAGACACATGCTTAGAAATATAAAAGTAAGTGTAAACAATGCAAACTATTAATCATTGTATGGATACAGAAATTATTAGTACTGGAAATCTTGCTTTATATTTTACACACAAAACATTAGAGTTGGGAGAAGTTATTTTTAAAATCACAACAAGAAACTCACAAGCCTATATGTTAGGTTTCAGGGAGCTCATTGATAGGACATTTGCTTATCACAGGTGCTAGTCCCTGAGTTTAAGCACAAAGCACAAAAATAAAATGCCTAAATTACTTTCCTACTTATAGTGGCAACACCAACAGAGCAGGAACAGAAATTTCTTGATAATTAAAGACAAAAGCAATGTAAGAAGAACTTGGTCCACTAGACAGTTAAAGAAATGAAAGGGTGCAGGATGAACTAATGTAGTTCCAATTACAGAAATGATAGCTAGACGCTCAGGAGTGTCCTATAATGGTGTCCTGACAGTGGCTTTGGTGATATTAGAGAAAAGGTCAAGAGAACAATAAAGAATTCAACCACACTATTGAAACAGAAACTATTACTCCATGTTATAAAATGTTGGTGCTTTTATAAATAAATAGGAATCTTAACAAAATAACCATGTTTACAGTCTTCCTTTCTACCAGAAATTAAGCAGAGTTTGGGAAGCTGAGAAAACAACAGGATGGACATCAGTGATGTCAAGCACTTTTAATTGGAGTATATTTGGGGCACTGTTCGCTCCCCTTTTCTCTGGCCATTAATCAAGCAGGGTAAAGTAATCTAACGCAGCATCATGGCACGAAGGGACAGTTCAGAGAGGCTGTCTCTATGATGACTACTCTTGTTCATCCAGGCCTCCTACAGAAATTAACAATGTCTGCTGCTGCAGCAGCTGAGGAGGATCACCCAAACTCCAAAAATGAAACACATCACACAAGGGATGAAAGCGTTCTTATTGCACAGGGCTTAGCTTGCATCTGGTCATGCATGCCAGAGGGATGTACCATGAGGATGACAAAGAGGCTTCCAAAGAGAATGAAGCTCTGGGGCAGCTCTGCAGACATTTTGAAATACTTGGGGAAGTATCCTTTTGAAGCTAAGGCAACTCCAGTCTTCCTTATAGCAGAACTTGGGAGAGATGGGCTTTTCATTCTTTACTGACTTCGGAATATTCTGGAAACTAATGAGACAGGGGATTTCTAATTGGTTATACTTTGCAGAGTTCTCCATTTATGGTAAGAAATGATACTACATAATTGGTTTATTTTACTCTTTAGATGGGATTCAATGTTACTCTGGAGTTTAAAACAGTATAAAGGAATAGGCATTGATCATTTCTGTAAGAGACAAAGGGTATAATGGATGATAAATTTGCTTTTTATACAGAATAGCACACCGGCTAAAACTACCATGTTTGCTTACAGAATAAAAGTGAAAGGCCCCTTTCCTTATCCATAATGATGCTCATGTTAGACTTATCAGTTCACTTTTTTTGAATCTCACTGATTCAAGTGAACTTGGAGATGACTAGACAGGGGGCCTTGTATTAGTTAATCTCAATTACCCTAAGAGTTATCCCAGGTAGAGAGAAGAAGAAAGTAGTGTCAATTCTTTGGGGTTGTTGGAAAGAATAGTGAGACAGTATTTACCATAGTGTTTTGCTATGACTACAAATGGTGAGTCAATAGATGATATTCACTGCATTACTATCTACAAGAGGATTAACAAATAGTTCACACAGGAAGTGAAGTAAAACAGTATATAACAACAAAAATATTACCTCAGATGTTATTGATGATTCTAACACTGCACTGTATATTTCAGGTCAGGTCATACTTTAAGAGAACCACTGTTCCTCAGAAGAGTCCGGTAAGTGAAGAGAATTCAATGGGCAACTGTCTCCGATTCTCACTCCCCTTGAGCTAGTTAGCCCATCAGAGCACATCAAGTTCTTAATACAATCAGCTTCACTTCCTACACAGCTAATACGTATCTTGTCTATAAAGGAAAACTGAGACTAAGAAGCAATGTTCAGATACATTCAGTTCATTTCACTGTATGCTGTACTACAGGTCCCGTACCACCAGTTATACAAAATGAACATCAACCCCTACATCTACAACCAACACAAAAGCAGTACTCTTTCAAAAAACTATTAAAACTAAAGAGTAGAAAAACTTTCAAATATAATAAACAAAGGGATGGTAATGAAGAATGTGTATGCAGGCAAAGGGAGATGGAATTCAAATTTATCCACTTGCAACAAAACCCACAGTTAATTTTTCCTTAGAACTATAAAAAAATTTTCAATTTAAAAAGATTTTTGCAAGCACAGTAAAAACAATATGATCACCCTTTATAATGCAATTACTTGTTTATTATTAATATTATTACTACTATTATTGTTATGGCATTAACTTATTCTGATTTATCTAATAAAATTACTATTCTTAACTAACATTGAGAACTTACTGCACTATATTATTTTACACTATTTTGCTAAGAGTATTTAATTTGGATTCTAGACTTTAAGCAAAGTTTCGAGTACATGATATTGTTAGGTGTAATGACTACACAAACATCATGCAATAGAGTAAGTCTCTGGTCCTTTTTTTATTTTCCCTTATTAAACTTTATACCTATTTATTAATAAGTCCCCATTTCCTCCTGTCTCCTGCTTAGGGAGACACCATTCTCTTTGTCACTTCAAATAATTTGGCTATTTTAAATAGTTCATATAAGTGGAATCATATAGTTTTGTTCTTCTGTGATTAGCTAGTGTATAACATTCACAGTTTTCATCCAGGTTGCCTCATATTAGAGAATATTCTAATCTTTTAATACTGGGTAATATTCTATAATTTGTACCTGTCACATTTTCTTGATCATTCATCTGTAAAATGTTTAGGCTGTCCCCATTCTGTGGCAATTGTTGACAGTGCCACAATGGACAGAGGAGTGGTGACATCTCAAGCAAGCTCCTGATTTCAATACTTTGTATAAACAACAAGGGAAGTAATGCATTTTGAAGGAATATATTCCACATGTGAAAAGTGCAAGGAGAAGTTTCCATTAGTTAGAACTGAATGTTTTTCCAAAAATTTTCACTCTTACCTCTTCTATTCAATAGTCAAAGCAAAAATAAAATAAAATAAAATAAATGAAAAAAGTCATTGAAATTAGAAAAAAATAAAGCTGTCTGCTTGTAGACATCAAGATCTTCTTTTAGAAAAAATCTTAAAAGGTCTCCAGAAAGAAAGACAAAACTATTTGATCTAATAGATTTAGCAAAGTTTCAGGACACAAAATCAATGAGCAAAAATAAGTTGTGTTTCTATATGCTAATAATAAACCCTCTGAAAAGGACATAAGGAAAATATTCCCATTTTAAGAGCATAAGAACAGCATCAAAAATGCTTAAGAATAAACCAAAGTAAAAGACTGGATATTGAAAACTAGAAAAACATTGAGTAGAAAAGTTACAAGAACATGTCTAAGGGAAAGATAGAGCTTGTTCACGGACTCGGAGTATAAACAGTATGTAGATTACAAATTGCCAAAGTGAACTTCAGAGTTAATTTTACAAACTTACGATTGATATGAACCAGTATATATCATAAATAGCCAAATCAATTACAGAAACAAATAAATCTAAAAGCATCATTCTCCTAAATTCTAATATTATACAGCAAAAGAAATCAAGTTAGATACTGGCATAAAGACTGACATAAAGGTGAATGCAACATAACAGAGTGCTCATAAATATACACACACATACAGATTCAAGTAATCTTTGATGAGGAAACTAAGAATATACAATGGGCAAAGCACTGTCCCTTATGTAAGATATGCTGAGAAAAATGGATATCCATACAAGACAATAAAAATGAAATTAGGTCCTTACCTTATCCTGTACACTGCCATCAGCTCAATATAAAGAGTACACATAGACATTAAAATATAAAATTCCTACACGAATATAAAAGTAAGCAATGATTCCACAGGTATGACACTAAAAGCAAAGAGAGAAAAACAGATGTGGAACACTCAGTTCCACAGCAACATAAAACCTCCAAACAGCAAGTATGTGAACACCACAGTAAAATAAAATCTCTACACAGCCAAGAAAACAATCAAGAGGGTGAAAAGATGCCTTTAATCCCAGCACTCGGGAGGCAGAGGCAGAGGCAGGAGGATTTCTGAGTTCAAGGACAGCCTGGTCTACAAAGTGAGTTCCAGGACAGCCAGAGCTACACAGAAAAACCCTGTCTCAAAAAAAAAAAAAAAAAAAAAAAAAAAGGTTAATATCTAAATGTATACTGGAACAGTAACACAACAAAATAAACCTGTGCCGTGATAATGCAATCTTTAAAACAGGTTAAAGCTATGTTTTATATGTTTTATATATAGTTAAGTTATGAATGTATTACTCAACAGTTTCTTTGTTGGGACTTACCTCCAATATAACAGTAATAACAGGTATAACCTTTTACTTGGTGGTTCAGGAAGTCATGAAATCTTAGACCTTGAGAAGACAATTGGGCTATACTGGAGACTTGGCCAGAGTAACAGAAAGGGGGAAATTCTATTTTATCTCAAAAATAAAAGAAATTATTGAAAAAGATACTCAATGTCACCAGTCTTCATCAAGATAAATCAAACTGCAATGAGGAGACATGATCTCTCACTTCCTGGCTATCAGCAAGTCAGAAGCCAAGCTTAGGTAAGCATATAGAGAAGTTGTATCTTTTGCACATTGTTAGTAGAGGTATGAAATGGTGTAACCACTAAAGAAAACAGTATGGAGGGTTCTCAAATTAACAAAATTAACACTATAATTATCAGATGATACAGCATTTCCACTTCTGAATATTTATTCTAGACAACTGAAATTGGATCTTATAAAGACACCACAATGTTGCTTCTCTGTATTGTTTATACCGATAACTATTAATCTTCACAGCCGTATACAACAGCTACAACTTTGTAAATAAGAAAAAGGAAGCACAGCTAATCTAAGGAACTTGCAGAAAGTTAGACAACTTATAGATTTCAGAGGAAGGGTTAAGAGCTGGGTCCAAACTCCACGAACACAATGCTAATTTCCTGCCTCAATTATCTCTGAGACTTTCTAAGACAACCCATAAAGGATTGTCATAGAAGATTCCATAAAGGATTCATAAAGGGTTACAAGACATAAAAATTCTTTGTGCCTCACAGATCCTGTATGTTGTTTCTGACATGAGTTAATGAATAAAAGAGCAAAGAGAAGCTGTAGAGAATACTTACACTCGGTGCTATGCCAAAAGTCTGGCAAAATCTAAACTATAAACAGAACGTACCCATGGTTCATTGAAGAAATTATTCTTCATCCTGACAGCTTCTCAGAAATTTCATTCAAAAGCAGCTAAAGATTTTTATATGCTTCACTGATATAATCATACTTCACCTTTAGCTTTTTTCAATATTGGCAAATTCTTATGTGCCACTTTTTGTCTGTATTTTAGTACTAATTAAAATGTCTCAGCGCTAGGGAGATGGATCAGGGAGGCAATGCTCCCTGTGAAAGCACAAAGCCCTGAGTGCAAGTCCCAAAAACACATGATATAAAAAAAAAAAAAAAAAAAAACCTATCATTAGCCTTAATCTCAGCCTCGGCAGAGAGGAACAGAGACAGGAGGATCCCTCAAGTTATTATGCAATCAGCTGAACATCTGAGCTTCAGATTCAGTGAGGAAGCCCTATCTCAAAGGAAAAGTAGAGAGCAAGTAAAGAAAGATATGCACTCTGAACCTGGATTTCATACTTACACATATATGTACATACACATATACATGTCTGCAAACATACTTGCATTTACACACACACACACACACACACACACACACACCCAGGATATTTCACATATTTATTCAAAGCATACAGCAAAACTATTCATAAGAATATGGGTGAAATACATGTGTGAGCATTTCAAACTAAGAATAGACAAGGTAATAATAAAATAATTAAAATAAAAACAACTACCAAAGGATTATCAGACTTATTTACTCTTTACCACAACCAAGATATAGAAACAATATGAACCTTGAAAGGTTAATAAATTCTTTTTGAACAATAGATTATATTAAATGAATTTAAAAGATGTATAAGACAACATCCATTTTAGTAAATTAGAGCTGAAGCTTAAAAGACACTGAACTGCCAAAATATCATTGTTGGGTTTTCATAAAGTTAATCAAGAAGTCTTGTATAACGCTAAGAAGTAATATTCTTCTTTAATGAATACCATCATGAATTCCTATTTGTTCAATATTTAACCATCATGAGCATCACCAAAACTATTAGTAAAGTTTCCAGACAATCACTTCTGTTTCTATAATTGGTAACTGATAAGCTGATGCACGGTAGCACCTAGTTCGCTGATGTGGGATGCAGGTCAGTGGTAGTGAAGTAGATCTGCATGGCCCTGCCCCTAGGAACTCAGATGCTGGACCTCCAGACCACCGTGTGCTAGGTAACACTGGAGAGGGAGCTTTAGGACAGAATTAGGATTAGCTGAGATCATGGTGTTAGTGTCATCATGAGTGGGAACTATGCCTTACAAAAGAAATCCCAAAAAGCTCGTTTGTTCACTTCTGGCATGAGAGCAGACAAGAGAATTCTGCAGTCTCCAAAATGGAAGAGGGCCCTCTTTGGAACCTGCCAATGCTAGCTACAGTCTTAGATTTCCAGCCTCTAAAACTGTAACAAATAAATTTTTGTTGCTTGTAAGTGACTCAATAGATGGTCGTCTGTTCTATGGACAGGCTATTTTGAATGTCTAGTAATGGACATTCAAAATAGCCTGTCCATAGTTTCACAGATGTTTCGTACCGTAATCAGCCTCAAATCTACCCTGAGCCCCCACAAACAAGTAAACTCATTTTGTAACATAGGAAACCATAAAGTTAACATGTAAACAGGAGTCTCTCCATGTTGAAACACACAGCTAGTAGAAAATATGATGGGAAAGAAGACACTTCATAGGATTTTAAGTATATAAAAAGCTAAGTAAATGGGTTAAGAGAAACAGAAGACTATATATGAAACTTAATAACAAATGTTTAAGTCTATGAGAAAGACCATAGAATATTTATAAAGACACAAAAGTTATTAAATATATGGGAGGAAAATTCAGCTTCTGTCTAAGAGACGATGCTTCCATAAAGATAATCATTGTGCCTGTGTCGTTGAGTCAGGGACATCTAAAATTACATGAAAATCTTCACAAGTTTTTTTTTCTCTTTTATACAAGTTCTTCTGGCTGATTATAGTGTTTATTTGGAATAACAACTGGGCAAGAAAACTGAACAAGGAGAGTAATGAGGGAACTGGGGAAGGGAACGAACACCTTAAATATTAAAACATATTATAAAGACATAATAATTTACAGTTATAAGAAAACAGCACACAACAAACTCAGGACAGAAAACCTAGAAATGTACCTGATTCTATGACAAATTTTACCATAAGATACCATGTGAGTACTAGAAAAAGAAAAAAAAAAACTAAGTCTTTACATATGAGAAATAGGAAAACTATTCCTAATTGTACATCTCTGTGATAAGATCCAAAAACTCAACTAACCAATATTACCAGAACTGTTTTTTGAGATGACCACCATTCTCAGGATTCAATAAAAAGTAAACCTTAAAACTGTCAGAAAAGCACAGAGATCTCGCATTTGTTGGTAGAAGCAATTTTAAGACTTCTTCCTATTGTTTTTTAAACCCAAGCAAAAATATTATAATTAAAAAAAAAAAAAAACTCCACGCCTTCTCCATGACTGTAACTTAGTTGAAAATCAACTACAGTACATGTCAATTTAGATCCAAACTTTTTCTTAAATTTCAAAATAATGTTTATAATATTTTAATAGCTCTATCTATAATTCATATTATAAAATATATATGTGATTTCTAAGGTCCACAGGACAAAGCCCTTTAAATGCATTTATATTAGCTTATCATTAAAAGTAGTAAAAATGCAGATGCATTCTAAATCTCTGTAAATACTCATTTTCATACACTATGGTGAAGAAATACCCTAGTGCTTAAGACATCTGGGTTTAAGCCAGTCTATCATTCGGCTGTTGGCTGTGTAGTATTGGAGTGCATTTTGAGACAGCATCTTTGCTTACCTTGAAATACCATACTTTACAGAAAAGGCAATAAGCTTCTAAAATTTATAAAGATTATGTTTAGGAAGAAAAACACTGGGCATTTAATATCTTTTTAAATAAACACTTTGAAAAGCATCATACATATGACTGAAGCCAATTATACCACCACCGAGTGGCAGGAGGGTATCTGTATCTCTGGGTCCTATAGATCCTATAGATGTCATCTATAGGATGAAGAGGTAACAGTCTACAAAACTACATATTGTCCTCACAAGTGGCTTCTGGAAAAGGTTGTGTGGTTTGGTTTTGTTTTTGTTTTATATGATGTTAAAATGGTACGGTGGCAAAAGACAACATGGTCTTACTACACAGTGACACTGCCTTACGAATGAAAACCTGCACTATTCCTTATGATCAGGGTTTCACCCATTTATTTGGTTAATCATTCAAATGGCTAAACAGACCTCTAATTTGAAAATAAAAACCAATTGATGCAATCACAAACAAGTTCTAAAATTGCGGTTTATAAAAATTGAAATCTTGTTCTAAGCCAAAACACACACACACAGTTACCTTTTCCTAATCAGAGCATTCATTTCTCCTCATTATGATCTCACAAGCACATTAAAATCTTATTAACATTAATTACTTCTGAGCGCCTATGCATGAGCAGTGACAGTCGTGAGCTTGTGCGTGTCTGGATCATATCTACATTTATATACCTTACTGCACTTTGCTTATAAAACATGTGAAAATATTTCTGCTAACACCAATTAGCTAATTCCTCTCTCTCTCTCTTTCTCCCTCTCTCTATCTCACACACACACACACATATACACACATACACAGAGAGAGAGAGAGAGAGAGAGAGAGAGAGAGAGAGAGAGAGAGAGAGAGAGAACGAACTGCTGTCGTCTCGCTGAACAGCCTATCAGGGATCAGCAAACATATGGACACATGGACAGGGAAGAAATAGAAACACCTTGGATGTGAGAACTAAACTTCATCATATTTGGTCTTAATTCTTGAGGTAAAGTCAAACTCGGATGACAAAGCAAGGAAAGGAAATAAACTCACAGAAACTGATAAAGCTAAGCATGCATTTTCGGCCCAGAAACTACTGAGTGGGATGGGGAGGGCAATAAAGCAAAAGTGAGAAGAAAAAGGCAACAGACTTGGGAGCCAGAGGTAACCATTCCATACATGTGCCCATATGGGCATGCACCTCACACATCTGCCCATGTAAACATACTTAGCGGTTGAACAAAACAACAGAGATTCTGCCTATAAAATATGAACTGAAACCTACTATACCTTAAGCTCAAAAAGCTCTGTCACCACAAGCAAATAAAATTTTATGTACTACAAATGATCTGTGATCCTATGTATCACTACTTACAAGAGCCACTCAACTCTACCTGAGAACCTCAATAAAATGCAGAAAGCTGGGCCACTACAGACATCAAAGAACAAAGAATCCGGTCATTTTGCTTAGCACTATATCATCTCAGCATCCAAATATGTTATCATCTTCACATACACTCCATCCACTACTGCCCCCTCATCCTCCATCCTCTGTGTCCTTTGTCAGGAAGATTCACTAGGACTGCATCTCTGATTATCACAACTACATCTACATTTCTGCGTTTGCCCCAGGTGCCTCTCTTCTCTCTCTTCTCCTCACAGCCTAGACTTCATCAGTGAATCCAAAGTCCACTCCAACACTATTTATCTAGAGCTACATATTCTAACTGAGTGTCAGTACCATTTTAACTCCTTGTTACTGCTGACAACTATTATCCCAAATCCCGCACTGCTTTCACAAAGGAAATGTTTCAGAATTCCTTATAGAACATCTCAAGCATCATCAAAAAGAGTTCAGTTTTAGTTCATAATAAAATTTTGAGTGAGAAAAATTCTGTCTGCTTTGGTCACAATACCTATTATTTGTTGAAATAAGAAGCAATAACAATACCTATTATTTGTTGAAATAAGAAAACAATAACGCTTAATTTTAAGAATTTTAACCATTGACTATAGGTATTAAATTGATAACATCTGACTAAGAATGAAATAGAGAAAAGGAGAGATTATAAGACAGTCAACCACCTAGCACAATTAATGCTCAAGTTGATTTCAGCAGTTATAGTTTAATTCTGTAATTCCAATTTTCTACCTATTGTTCAGCAATCTTCATAGTCTAGCATGAGTAAACACCCTATAGCAGCACATGCACCCACTTCATATGTGCTTTGTCAGAAATATCTAAGTACTGTTTTCCCCAGTATAATACACATTAGCAAAGAAATGTAAAGGAACAGAGATATCTTGCTCCTTATGAAGTAGTATTTAAAATGTATATTAATATCAATGTAGAGTTGAAATTTTTATAAAGAGCATGCTAAATTTTATTAAAGTTGAGTTATTTAACATGCTTATAACTGAAAAAAAAATCAGTGACCATTCTCTGGGAAACCTAAAACATACCAATAAAAACACTGTTAACCAGTGAAGTGTTTAAGTATTCAGTATAAATTCAATAATAGTAAAGTAAAAGCAAGTGCGATAAAATAATATTGAAAATGAACAAAAGTTATTTCAAGTGAATGCCAATATCATAACTAAAGGTTGAAAACAGCACCCTTATAAAGTTTATATGAGTTTCATACAGGCAACAGCAACTGTCACAGTGCTATTAACTACCTGCCCAGATTCAAATTTAGCCAGATTTATAAGGCAGCAGCAAGAGCTCCCAAACAACAAATAAATAAACCTACAGAACCAACATTCAAAAATCTGAAAATATTATAGTAAAATTAATGGTTGTCATTATTACATAATAGTACTTTATATTTCAAAAACATTTATATTTAATTAATGAATGCCTAAATATTTGTTTATAAGTCATCAATAGCCAAGTAAAATAAGAAACTAAAAAAAAAAGTATTAGCCAAATGAATCACAGAAGAAATATCTTATGAGAAATATCTAAGTTTATAGACTAGTAACAAAGAAACTTATTTAAAAATCAATTGATATTAGCACTTTTGGGGGAACACCTTGCATCACCCCCTTAAAGATTACAGGGAAAAGAGGCAGCACAGAAATAATGTTGAATTATCAGCTACCAAAAGTACCATAGATAAATTTTCAGTTCACTATTTTACTCAGAGCTTCCCGGCAACCCACTGACATATGACCAAGACCGACTAGCAGAAAGTGACAAAAAAAAAAAAAAAAAAAAAAAAAAAAAAAAAAAGGTTGAGGCTTCGAACCCACCTTCCCTCTCAAACAGGCCACATCACAAACTAGAGATTAGGTGGCCAAATTTTAACATCAAAGGTGCACTTGGCATTTGAACCAGACCTAAGAATAAAAACCATGGTCTTTATTGTCCAATAAAGCTAATAAGCTGAGGCTTACTTAACTCTTTCCTGGCTTTTTGGATCTTCTCAAGGATTACTGGAATTGGAGGCTACATATGAAAGGACAGTTCATCATTTCCAAACAAACGATCCTCATCCAGATTGC
Organism: Mus minutoides; assembly: GCA_902729485.2. Taxonomy (NCBI): domain Eukaryota; kingdom Metazoa; phylum Chordata; class Mammalia; order Rodentia; family Muridae; genus Mus; species Mus minutoides. Next base: position 1,380,000 of record LR749762.1, read on the forward strand.
CCTCCAATCCGTGAAATCTGAGATGCCTCAGGATTCTTCTTTGTGAAAGCCTTACAAATATACCCAAAGATGGTGAGTCCCATATGGCTCTGATAAATGAAACCCGTTATTGTGAATTTCAGGCTCTTCTTTACAACAAAACACTATTGGGTGAATTTGGTGCTCATGAAATAAAGCACTAATTGCGTGGCCTAACAACACTGAATCCTCTGCCTAGCAGACATTTCAAGTTGTGCCAAATTGGTTTTGGGATGTGAACACATATCCTGGAGCCAGACTAGCTCACATGCACTCACTACTCCCTGGAAGGAAGTTGGGCACTCTTGGAAACTACATTAACTCTTTCAGGACACCCGGGAACCTGACTATCATGAAGAGAAAGGCCCTTTCAAGACAAAAACAAGTCGTTCTGCACAATGTTACGCCCCAGTAAGAGAGGTAAAAACGGCAAAATCTGACTGACACGTAAGTATCCACATTACACATCAGACAGCATCTGTACCCCACTAGATGCTTTCTCAAACGTATCTTGCAAGTGCTATTCCTTTTCTCCTATGTATGCATAATTTCTAAGACATTAATAAGAGTTGTGTGCACTCCTGAGACAAGAATTCATTTTAAGCTTAATATGCCACATTTGCCTCAGGCCAAGCGATAAGAAACTTTTGTTTCTTTGGTAACCACTTTCACCTTATTATAACAAGAAACTTCTTTAGTGTTTTTTAACCACATGAAATGTAATTTCCAAACAAGAATCTTTTTCTATGGTCTTTGTATCCTGGCTCATAGAGATGCCCACAAACCTGGAGCTGCATATTTAAATGGCAATTAACCAAATCTCTCCCTGTCATGCAAATCTATGTTCATAATTTTAAAAACAGGATAAGGAAAATTTAAACTGCTACCTCTTTTTTATGTCCTAAATTATCCATAAATAACTTGTTGGGGATCAGTATTTATTTTTATAGAGAATTTTAACTAAATAATTAATTTGTAGTAGATGAGAGCATATTTATCTATCCCTAAGAATGCCCAAACTGCACCAACTATAATTTTATAGTTTGTAGGCTAAGGCTACTGTCTCCTTAAGGCGGTCAACTTCATCTTTTATGTTGAAAACTTAATAAAGTCTAAATGAAAACTGTAGAAAATAAGTAAAATTCTTTGAAGATGTCATTTAGTTACTTCTACTTTAGCTACTTCTAGTTTAAGCAGTCTCCATTTCTTACAGAACCACATCCTGCCAATTGGTGTGAATTTAAATGGAAGGTGAGAAGCCTGAGCTCCACTTCTAAAAAAGCTGCAGGCCCTCACCACTGGCCTCCTCAGGCCACTGCTACTGACCCCATTGCTGAGCTAGGAAAACACAACAAACTTGTCAGCAGGTCCTACCTACAAAGAAACTAGGTGCTATCTGCAAATAGGACACATTTGTGTATCAAATGAATGGCTGCTTTCGGCCTCAATTAATTAATTTCAATTCTTAGAATAGAATCCAAGGCTCTGATGGCTGTGGATATGTCGATATGGAGAACCATCTATCTGATCTGCATTAATGTTTAGTAATAACTCAAACATTTACTAACCAAAGTTCAGAGGATTGGACACTCTACTGCAGTGTGTGCAAACCATGTTGAATATGATGACATTCCCTCTGAGTTCTTCTATGCAGTTACTGAGTTAGCTTCCGGTGACCAAGTAAAACTCAGGTTGTGGTTCAGTTGGCACAGAGATACCAGTAGGGCAACATTATAATGAAAAGTGAAGCTACTGCTCACACACTGCAACATCCACAGATTTTTATATTTACTGTAACAGTGAGAAGCTGACTAATAGATATGACCTCAACAGGTAAGATGGGAACCAAGGTGAAATTTTCCCACAAGGATCAAGCAGAGGAGATATCTGAGGAAGTTATAAACTTTTCAAAGACTAAAGTTCTAATTAATATACCTACTCTAAATCCATGTAATATGATTATGAAGCTGTTTTACAAACCTTATGTGTTCACTACAATTTCCATATTAAGAGCTCTGCCATGAGCACAATCTCTACTTATTCAACAACATTTCTATTTCTAACCCCATGATTGTTACATGTATGATGTAAATAAGAGAGATACACATGCTTAAACGGATGGACACTGTCCTTACAGATCAGCTTGTTCCAAACATCCTTCATACTCAAACTTTACCTGACAGTCTACCTAAGCCCGAAACTATCACGAGGAATTTTATCACGAATAATAATTTTCAGATATTACAGCAACAGCAAGAAAAGAGGAGGGAGGAAACAGGCTGCCGAGATGTTAGAGTCTCTTCATCAATAGAGGCACCAAGCCAACCAATGTTCTCACTGAAGAAATAGCTCCAGTCCAAGTCCCAGCACTAAAAACACATGTGTAAATGTAACTGGTCTTCTTACCTATTGAGGCTTCTCCTTCCTAATCTGCCAAGCCAGGGTAACCAACTGCTTCCATAGATCTATACCTACCGGCTAGGTGTTTTTACATTTTATTCTGAGCCAAAACCTCATCTACACGATACCAGGAATACCTTCCCCTCCCCAGTACGTTGTCTGACTTTGTATGTTTGCAAAGAAATAAAATTAGCTGTCAAACAAACATGCCCAGTAGTCATGGCTTCAGGAATGGGAAGGAGTGAGTTATGTCAAAGTGCTTATTTGGCCCCAACAGGGTCACTGTTGGTATACTACCTCCTACTACTAGCTCCTGTGGAATTTTCCTCAGAAAAATGGAGAACTGTTTTAAGATAGACATGCCCTTTAAGCTGGTCTCAAATCAAAATAAATTTAGGATATTCAAAGAGCCTACAGAATTTTCCCTGTGGAGCTTAAATAAATTACTGACAAAATTTTCCATTTCATACGCCGTTACTAAATTTGACTTTCTACAAAATCATGTTTTAATTTCTATATTTGAAAAAAAGAGTAGGTAAACTTCTTAATTTTAAGATCTACCCTTCATTCATCCCTAAATGACAACCTAAAAGAGTGTAATTTGAGAAAAGGTCACTCTTAGAATTTCAAATGTAATCCAAATCCCCCAAAATTGAAATTCTTCTAAAGAAAAGATTACATTCCCCTGTTACTAAGTCTGTGGATACTTATATACATACATACATACATACATACATACATACATTCAGTGTTTAATATATGAATTAAGTTGTCATCAAAACCTTCCCAAACTATTACGTATCTTAATTTATAAGATCATGGTTATTTTCAAACATAGATGATATAGACCATAGTTTCTTTACACTGTGACTACTCTACATGCATTAGAAATAAACTTATATCCTACAAAGCTTATTAGTACTTTGTGACTTGTGGTTAACAAATATTACACTTTTTTGATTCTTGGGTATACTATGATTGTAAGGAGTACATTTAAAGTCACTGATAATATATTAAGAGAACTAACTTTGCTATCAATATTAGACAGAATCTGTATTTAACCTAAGTTCTGCCCCTTACTAAATAAGCAATCATGTGTGAGTTACACTTAACTGTTACAAGCTTAGTTTTCTTCTCTTGTAGGAAATACCTCGTAATGTTGATACAGGGATTCCAAAGTCCCATAAGTAAAGCTACTTAAGAATTCAATAATTATAGTTAGTAGAACTAACTATGTAGGCTCCTTTTGATTGTTGGTATTTTATTTCTACCTCCATCCAGAAATCATTTTCAATGGAAAAGAATTTCTTTCCATCAACATGATTTCATTAATAACTATTATATCAAGTGGCTCACACACATTTATGCCTCCCAAAATTAGATACTACCACTTAACATAATGAGTATTTGATAAAGGTTCATTAGATTTGGGGAAAATAATATAATGTAGTGAAAAAAACACAGACCCTGAATCTCAACTTTGATGTACACAGCTGTCAACTAATGTCACAATGGATTCTACACAGGGGTTTTCATTTGAAGCACAGACAGACTACCATTATACATGCAGACTTGTAGGTAAAGATTAAATTAAGTAACCTGTGTGAAAAACAAAAAGTATTGTCCTTCTTCTGTAAGTTTTGGTTATAAGACAAGACTAAACTTTTAATATATGGCAGTACTGACTAGCCTTTCACATGTAAAATACAGCTGTATTTAGTTAAGAAATCATATGATTGATGAAGTTGAATTTAGATGCAAGGATAAACATATTGTAACATTAGACCTTAAAAAAACAAAAAGCAGTCATTCTAACAGTTTGCAAAAAAAACTGATGGAATAGCTTTTATAAGATACATGTGACCTTGGAATCTATGCATATGAAAACTCACCTGCTGACTGTGATATATCTGAGGATATATGTAGATGACATAAAAGTCAACTAAAATTTTCTCAGTTGATTGGAGCAGCTACACTGCAGGATTCCTGAGTTCCACTAACCAATTACTGGTGATGGAGCTTGGATAACTAAAATTTAAGAAATACTGAAGGGTGATTATTGTGCACCCTGATGCTTAAAAACCAATGAACTATATGGTATAATAAGTAAATACTTGAAAACATTTCCCATAATAATTGCTTACTTTTTAAAAATTAGCTTCTATACTTAATAAATATCATGATCAAAAGTAACTTGTGAACACTAAGTTTAAAAAGTTATTTAAAAGACAGTAGATGTAGTCTCATTTTACATTTATTAGTTATTAAGGCAAAATACAGAAAATTTTGAGAACATCTCTAAAGAGTCTGATGCCACAGAGAAGCATTCTAAGTAATGTCCCAGATTTGAATGTTCTGACGCTGTGTGTTTGGCTCTGACTTGGATTTTATTATCATTCCTTCTTTAGTTACAGCAGTAATTGCAGGGCCACTCCTTAGTATTTGTACACTGCTTTTACTACTCGTGAAAGCTTTACAGACATGAACTCACTCGTTTAATCCTCACAACAACGCTATGAGAGTTTATAGAAAAGGTAACATCTACCATTGCTTTTTTAAAAATTATAAAGGCAAACTTTAAAAGTTAAGTGGATTATCCAATCCTAAGTTTATTTGTGTTTTCAGTGATATGTAAACTTAAACCTCAAGCATAAATTCCACAAAAACATGTGAAACTTAAACCTTAACTCTGACTTTAAAAAGTTATGAATAATGTTTAAAATAGCATGAAATAATATGTAGGTGGCAAGTAGTTGGTCTTAAAAATTATTCTACTTATTTTATAGCTTAAAAGAGAAATATGGTGGTAGTCCAATCAACCAAACTAATATTTAATAAAATGCAAAATCTTACGATGCCTCTCAGTTATAATTCCCATGCCCACATTAAATTTGACCCCTATAAGAAGAGCTTTCAAATCATGAGATAACAAGTAGTATTTTCAACAATGAGTAATTTAACTTTTAGCTATAGTAGTAATTCAAAAACTGTGAATCCAAAGGTACAAAAATACTGTAAACACAAGAACAGGCCCTCCAAAACTCATGAGTTGACTCCCTTCAGATCAACCAGATCAGTCCAATGATTTTATGCATTGATGTAGGAGGGCCAAGTATCTCATTCACATTAGCACAAGAATTTTGTTGTGAAGCTGGAACTAGAAACCAAGCATTGACTACTGCTCAGCCAACTATAACACACACAGACACACACACACACACACCAAAACGGAAAACATCATTTTAATTTTAATATGGAACACTCACAAAAAGGAACCTATCATGGCTGCCCTCCAAAAGACCCAACAAGCATCTGAAGGAGTCAGAGGCAGGTAGTTGCACCCAACCAATGGACAGAAGCAGCTGACCTCTGTGGTTGAATTAGGGAAGGCTAGAAGAAGCTGAGGAGAAGAGCAATCTTGTAAGCAGACCATCAGCCTCAATTAACCTGGACCCTGGAGATCTCTCAGATACTGGACCACCAAACAGGCAGCACACACCAGCTGATATGAGGCCCCAACACACATAGAGTAGAGGACTGCCCAGTCTGTGTTCATTCAGAGATGATGCACCCTCAAGAGACTGGAGGACCCAGGGAGTTTAGAGGTCAGGTGGGGTAGGGAGTGGGGACATCCACGTGGAGACAGGTGGGTGGGGAGGAAGTATGGGATGTGGAACAGTTGGAGGATGGATGGGGGGGGGGAATAAAATATGGTGTAAAAAATTAATTAATAAAAAAGAAAAACTATATATATATATATATATATATATATATGTGTGTGTGTGTGTGTGTGTGTGTGTGTGTGTGTATATCAAAGAGAAAGTTAGAGAGGATTGTTTGAAAAGGAGGTAAGTCAATAGGTGTTCTTCCAAAAGAGAAATGCTTTGAAACCATTTAAATCTTGGAGAGGGAAGGGTAAAGTAAGTGTGTGTGTGTGTGTGTGTGTGTGTGTGTGTGTGTTGTATTAGGTGTGTGTGTGTGTGTGTGTGCGCGCGCAAAATAAATGAATGTGTCATAAGCTACCCAGTATAAGTATTCATATGGACCTCAAGTAACTTGAGTGAGTATTCTGAATGCCATAGAAGGTTCCAGAATGACAGACAGTCATACCTAAGTCTCATCCTCCAGCCCAGGACTTACACGGCCTATATGAGCAGAAACAATGACAAATGAATATGAGAAGTGGTATTATAAGGGATGCATATAAAAGTTCCCATCAGAATTCAAAAGAAGAAATAGCTCCATGTCTGCAGTGCTGCATTTCAGTTTTATAAGCGGTAAAAACTGGGTGAAAAATCTCTCCTATTTGTTGTCTTCTCCATCTCTAATTCTAAGTTAAATAAATCCCTCCCTGAACTCAGCATTTTAAAAGTATGAGAGGGGGGAATACACACAGATCCTAACATTTTCTTGAGAATTAAGAATTCTCGAACACACTAAAACACTTCATACGGATTTTTGTATCATTAATGCAAAATCAAGGCTTGGAACAAATTGCAAATATTTTTCTGAATGTCCAGCTCTTTCCTTTCACTGGCTCATGCATTAGTTACTCTCACAGCGACAGGGACACAAGGTGGCACTGTCGTGCTGACATTCATGCCGGGCCTTTCTAAATGGACAAATTTGAAAGAGGCAAGAGGGTCTTTTGTGGCAGTTAAAACCAGAGTTGTGCTACTGGCCTCCCATGTCTGCCGGTATTTACAGGGGCTAAGGAAGAACAAATCTTTTTTAATTTCATGAAAATCACATCATGTTTTTATAGAAGACAGTGTATTCTCTGATGGCATCGCCTAAATATCATGTCTGTGTTCATAAAATGTTCAAAGGCATCCAGTTCGGCTTTGCCAGTAGAAACTCAGAAGTGAGCGTTGTACCACAGACAAGCTATGGACATGGATCACCTCTCCATCTAGTGGCCAGTAGGAAAGAGGAGCCATGGAAGCTAGACTGCACTCCACTCCCTTAAAACTTACTTAAAACTCTCTTTTCTCAGACTACCCACAGGCAATTAAGTCCTTCAGTCTGTCAGAAAATAATTTTTGGTTTATTGCAATTATTGAGTCATTAAGTAAGACCAATAATATATTGTGACATTTACTTACCCTGATACCCACCACCTCAAAATTAAAGTACTGTGCTCTCTCAGACCACACAGGCTCCTTCTACTCTTCCACCATTACGAACCCAAACTTCCTCTATCCACTTTTAGCTTATAAACAGAAACTATGAACAGAGAGAGCTACAAATACAGCTACCTAAAACAAAAATCACACTGTTTAAGACTTTAAAAAAAAATAGAATCAGAAGTTTTTACTGTTTTACTGTCAAAGAAAAAAAAACCCTGCAAAACAGAGATTGTGACTTATGTAAAATCACAGTCAAAAGAAAAGAAACAAGGCCTCCAGATTTAGCCACTTTAAATCTTTTCTTGCATTAATTAATACCACCTGATTCCAGAGGAAGAGCTTTGTAGCAGACTGTAGTGTTTTTCTTAACATACCAGAAAAAAAATAGTTTTTAAACTTTTGTTCATATGTTTCATGGCCAACTGATAGAACGAAACTCTTAAGTGTAGGTCCTAGATATCTTCATATTGGTGGGTATACTGAGACTGTAAGAGTACAATTTTTTTCTTAAAAGGAAAGAATTATCTGGATCTATTCAACATTTGCAAAGCAAACCACCAAATGGGCAGGATGCAACGAAGAATGGGCTATTAAAACCTGGTTTCAGAAAGCCTTTATATAAAACAAAACCTGAATCCATTTTGTCTGATGGAAAGTTTAAGAGGGTATTTTGGTTGCTGTTTTATATAAAATGATCTGGCTTTGTTTTAAGAGAAAACACGCACAAACTTGGTCGATGAGTTGTTCACCCACTTTAATTCCGCTATGGTGCTGCTTTGGTGACTGCTTTATTAGGAAGACTTCTTACAGAACAAATACATCTACATATTGTTCACCAATATGAAGATCTGCTCACAGCTCAAAACCCAAGGATTAAAGGACAGCAAAAAGCCTGACACTGAGAGTACTACTCATGTGAGACTTTGACTCTGCTATAACCTTGTTGAAGTGGCACCATTAGAATCTGAATTGGGGTGAACAGAGTATTGAGATCTATTTGCTTTAGCAGGATGAGAATGGAAGCTGTAGGAATGGGTCAAATAGCTTTTTCCTAAGTTGGGCACAAAGTTTTTTTCTTTCACCCACTCCTCCCATTCTCAGTATTACTTATTTCAATTTCCTTCTTAATCACATCTATTTCTTTTCCATGTAGAGATGAAATGAGGGAATAAAGATCATTGCTGATATAAGAAACCACAAAATATTACAAGGATTTTACTTCTTTTTATCCTATTTGAAACCCAGGTGATAAGAATATATGAACAAGAATATAGGGACAATGAATAACTATATAAAGAACAGGGGTATGTTTACTGAATTAAGAGGAGTTTAGTATGTCCAGTATTTTAAAAAGAAAACAAGTCACCATGAAATAGTGTAAAGCAACCCGCCCAACAGCATTTACCTAACTTCTATTTAGAAGACAACAAAAAAGAATGTCTAGATAAGGTGTTTTTATTTTAAATGACAGTCATACAGCTTTCACATGTGTATATGAGAACCAAAACAGTTACATAACCTGAAGAAGCATTCTGCTAATTATTTTTACTAGTGGCTAAGTTGGCATACCCATACAAATCGGAAACACTCCTATAATCTTTGTCAGTTACATTTACTGGACGGATAAAAGTACAAAATGAATTCACAACAACAAATCACAATTAGATTGTAAATCCATATGATATTTTTAAAGGAAAACTAAAAACAGAAACCCATGGGAATTTAATAAAAAGAGAAAAACTAAAGGCTCCTAACTGTTAGCATTTACATAACAAATTTTATGGTTTCAAAATAGGTTCACATTGAGTTTCTTTAAGGACAAAATCACACGATATGTAATTTGTAGTTATTCCCATTTGTATGGCTTTCAACTTATTGGGCATCATTTTATTCTTCTAACTGTAAACTCTACTATACATGAACATATTTTTAATATAACTCCTTACATTAGTAGTTTAATATGAGAACTCTTCAAATAAATTCTTGATACTTAACTGCTTAATGTGAATATGAGCATTAAATTCATCTTCTCTGAAGACACAGATGTCTTCAATAGCAAAGCTACTTCTCAGCAGCAAGGCAAACTGTATATAATAATCATGACCCTTGCCATCAGCTGTGATGGAAAGCACTCAGAATTCATGAAAACTGTGCATGGTTCCATCTGCCAACTACAGGAACTGATCAATTTACTGTCCATGCTCCTTTCTTCTCAATATTCTTATGTAGAAAAGTTGCTAAATTTGTCTGGGTTAAAGTGGTTATCTAAGAGCTGCATGGCTTAACAGAACTACAAGACACTGCCTAGAGTTTCAGGTGAGTGTCAAAAAATTCCAGAAAGGCAAACGTTCCATGTCCTCACGCTGATGACTCTCAAGTGAACTGTAGAATAACCGAAAAGCTTGATCCTGGAGTAGAAGAGATGTTATGGAGCCAAAATCAAGCATAATTTTTCCTCAGTTGAGTGCAGAACCAGCAGAGTGTTTGTTCATGTGTCCATTACCACAGGAAGAACAGAGTCACAGAAAAAGTCCCACTTCTAAGCCCTTGAAGGCTGCTTTGAACACCTGCTGTGATAGATACCATATGTTCAACAGTAATACAGGTAGGTGGCACTATTCCTTCTTAGAGCCTCAGAAATTTGCCTCTACTTCTGAAACAGCTTGAAATTATTCTTGGCACATTAAATATAATAGGTATCGATACTGATATGTGATTATAGGACATTTGTGTAACAGGACAAGAAGTCAGACATTTTCTAGAAGGTGTAGAATATGCATGTAGCCTTTAGACTTTGGGTCACAAAAGAAAAGTACCTGGCTAAGTTAAGGGATTGCATAATAGCAACCAAAATGTCTTATATAATGAAAAAAATATTTAAAAGGCCTTGGCCTCTAAGCAAAGAACAGATTGCTTCATTAAAATGTGGTGCTAGCACATGAAAACACAGGCAGACGGAAGGACTAGGTTAGGACCTCTGGAAGTGGATGCCATCAAGGGACAACCAAAACTAAGTATAGACAAAAAGACATATGGAAACCTGCTACTTTGTAAGCTACTTCAAGATTCTTTTTTAATGGAGAGATAAAAGCACTTACAAGTCTACCCTGCACAATTGACAGTGTGTAGTGCCACTACAGTAGGACAGCTTGTTTCTTTATGATACCAAATTTCTAAAATTTGTTTGATTTTTTATAGAGCCAAATAACTGAAAATAGTCAGATTTTTCTCTTCAGTACAGCTTAGGTCCTTACTAGTTAAGAAAGTTAGAATGGGCTTCTTTAATAGATGTAAATAAAGCAACATTTTCTACTAAAAACCATAATTTGTGTATTTTTAAGTAGGTCCAAGGTGGGGCAGCTCGGATGCCCATTATCAACGGCTACTCTCAAGAGCCATGCTTACAACTGAAGAAGGCTGGAACCAGCAGCATTCAAAGAATGTCAACAGCAGAACTCCCTTTGCCAGAAAAGATCACAGTGAGCACAGGGGCCAGATGCTGCTTCCACATACCTTGCCAGACCTCGGAGCAACACGTTGCTCAGGGCCTAAATTTGCCTTACTATGTGACAGCAGGACCAGCCACACCTCAGGGTTGGGCAAGTTCGTGGACATATCCACCAATAAGTTCTATATTTATAAAAAGCCAGAACATGTGTAGATAATCACACAATTGGTTATTTATATAGTGCCAGATTTTATGAATACAGGAATTTGTTAATTAGCACAAGGACTAATCATTAAAATTCAAAAATAGATAAATAAACAGGAATGCCATTTATTTGTTAACATTTCAGGGAGAAAGTACGCAGCTGCTTTCCTTTTGATGAATATAGGCTTCTGCAGGGAAAAAACTATGAAGAAAAAGGATCTGCAATTTTTGAAACCCTACTGAGTAAGATCCAGGAAATCATACATAGTCTTTCTATTAAAAATAATCATACTGATTCACCCTTCAGTTTAAAAAAAATTTAGAAAGTTTAAACTGGCATGTGCTTAGCATTTGAATCATACTGCTTGGCATTCCACTGTTTGGGTGCTTTTCAAAGAGCCAAAGCTGATTTTCATCGGATAGGAGTTAAAAAGCACACACACGTCACTCAATAGCAAACTGCTTTAGCTACAGGGCATGGCAAAGCATGAAATAACTGCTCTAGAACACTTCCTCATGAGGGTGTGTTAGATAACTGTCTGCTCTAACATTAAAATCAAACACACTGTGACCTGACCAGGGCTTCAGGACTTAAACAGGAAGATGAGCCCCCCATAACTAGCAAGACTGGTTAATGAATTTTTCTGGCACTCTATAGCCCTCCTGTGACGCCAGCCTTTCAGCCTTCCAAGTCCCTAGGCAGCAGAGGGCACTGGCTTTAAGTTTACTTATGCACATTTTACAGTGTCCTGCAGCATTTAGATTGTGACAGCTCCTCCCAGAAAAGGGCAAGATTATTTTTCATCCTAAAAATATTTTCTATTTACTGAAGGCCAACCAAGAATTATAATGCAAAAGAAAACACATTCTAAAAATTAAAACCACCACAGAAATGACTAAAATTTTCCTTGCTTTTATCCTTTCTGGGAGGTAAAAAAATTTCCATTCTCTTTTGGAGTTACAGCATTTGGTGTTTACATGTGATTAATGTAAAAACACAATGTGAAATATTTTAAATTCTATCAGCAATGCATCTATGATTCTTTGATCCATATAAACATGAATTATATACATAAATTCACACTATTTCCACAAAATACATATGCACAAAAAATGATTGATCAAGCAATCTGTGAAAGATTTCTTTTATCTAAAAGAGCATCTCCGATAATTCTTCACGAGATAATACCAAAAATAACAGGTGTACGACAGACACACTTCTGACCTATTAGTTCTGAAACAACTTTTTGGATCACAGTCTGAAATGAGAAAAATTCTATTCAAAGCACCAACTATGCACAGTGTTAATACACGGTTCCTAAAGCCTCCTTCAAACTTTCCATGGACCTTTGATTAAAAAAAAAAAAAAAACAATCTCTGAAAGGGCCTGACTGAATGTACTTCAGGTCTGTATGCTCTTGGTCAGGGCTGGCCTTTCCAGCCGAAAAGACAGTGGAGGAAAAAAAATAAAAAACAACACTAAATTAAAAGGCTAAGTCTATTTTTTTTTAAAGAAGCGGTAAAGAAGACTTTTAGTAGCAAAAGTTCACTACCCTCCCATAATAATGGATTTTGAATAAACGCTTTACTAGGTTTGAACCTTGAGAGTGTGTTGTGGAGTCTGCTCTCGTGTCCCAGGTGGGTTAAGAATATTGCTTTATGGACTTCTTTGTGTTGTCAGAGAGGCCTAATGGAATTAACAGGGGAAAGTCTGCTACTTATAGTAAATAAATAATGTATTACAAAAAGGTGATTGTTATTATCAAACATCTCCACAGATCAGCATTCATTTCCTATCACTGCTCGTGTATATTCTGAAAACATTTATGTGCCTCTCTATTTGACTTAATTTTTATCAGATGAATAAAAGTTCTACTTTTGCACAAACCTAAATAAAAGTCCATCTAAAAGTATACTTTAACTACTCCTTGAAATTTTGAAAAAGCACTATTCTAGAAAATTCCTCAACAATGCAAGCTGGTTTCAAGCATAGCTTTTTTCCCACCATGAAAAGAAAAAAAGAAATAAAAAAAACTTCAAATACATATTTGCAATAACAAATACATTATTTATGGACTCAAATATGTTAAGGGAATACTTACAGTTGTTGCACAAAATGGCCTGATATATTCCATAGCTTCCACTTTGTTAAAAAAAAAAAATGTAAAAAGGCCAGCCTCCACTCCTCCCTCCCTAAGCATAAACAAGCGGTAACAGACTAAAAGGAAACTATCCCAGGATAAAAACTTCTTGTTAAGAAAGTTTGTACTCTTACTAACCACAGTAATACCCATATAAATGCAACAATCTATCTACAAAATTAAAAGTTAGAAAATAGCCACAATTTCTTTGAAACTATAACCCCCTGATGCACTATTTCTACATGTGTACTAGCAAAAAAAAAAAAAAAAAAATAGTTCCTTGATCCTTGCCCACCCTCAGGGGCTACCCTTCACCTTATGTCCAATGTCATCAAATTAACATGCTAGCATAAAGTATGCAACCTGCTTAAAGGATCTATACTGTAAATATGGACTTTAAACTTCAATGTAAAACAAAGAACAAGAGTCTCATTTTGGTAGCACCCACACTGGCACTGCAGCTAAAACTCACTGGCAAATAACTAACAAAATCCAGTTAGCAATAAATAAGGACAACATGATATATAGACAGACAGATGGAATTGCATAAACAGACGAGAAAAGCAAAGAGACAAACATACGGAGGAGTTTGTTTTAAAAGAGTGAAAGATTCTGATTTACTCATTACTTTAGTAAGAAAAATAGGTTTGTTTGTAATTATTTTTAAACTAATAAAACTGAATCACAAGGTCACACCCTTAAATAATTAAGAAAATTAGTAGAGGGTAGGCCTCCTATAGATGTTCCAAATTTCAAGCTAGCATTAGCTCTGTCAAATTTAAATACAGAAATTAAAATTCAGGAAAGAAAGCCTAAAAGCACTGTGGAGTAAATAAGATGATAAATGCAGGGGGACTGAGGAGGCAGGGTTGTTTTTATGAAAGTTGTCTGCCCCTACCTTCTTCCCCAGCGCTGAGTTTCTCTTCTCATAATCGGTGTCTCCCTGGAAGTACAGTGTGAGTGGTAATGACTGCCTGCCTCCCTAATGAGTCCATTTTCCTGCTCTTGATGTTGTGTATATACACACACTGCAACCTACCTTACAAACCACAGAGACGGGAAGAGAGAGAGAGAGAGAGCAAGAGAGAGGGAGGGGAAGGGGGGCAGAGAGAGAGAGAAAGACAGAGACAGAGCAAGCAAGCCAGTGAGAGAGAAAGAGAAGGAGAGAGAGAAAGAAAAACAGAAACAGAGAGAGAGAAAGGCACAGACAAAGCCCTCCTACCAGACAGCAGACAGCCCTCCTTCCCCTATCCAGGAAAATGCAACTCGTCTAATGCAGCAACAGGTTCAGTATTGCCAGACTAACAGAGTGAAAAAGGTATATTCTCTATAGCATTACTGCTTGCAAATAAACAGTTTAAGAGCAGCTGGCTCCACCTTCTTTATTTATGCTCCATTATGAAGAATGTATTGTTTCAGCTCTGGCACACAGTACGTGTGTAATTATCATAAATACATTTTTGCATATTAACAGGAAATAAGGAATTACATAGCTTATTTGTGCAATCTTTCAAATTTATTTTTTGAATGTGAGAAAAATGTCAACAAATCTGCTCTGACAAAAGCTTAGTAATGATTTTAAAGTCAGAGCAGTCTTAAAGGAGACTGTAAGAAACAGACTCCATACAATAGGAAAACTGATCTCAGACAAAACTGGAAACTGCAAAGAAGAAATCACTGTTCAGTAAATTAACCAAGACCATAAACAAAACTATAAGACAAAGACAGAATTAAGTTTAATTAACTTGCTAATAGGCTAGTACCCTAGAAGAAAGCAGACTGGTTTCTTCTTTGAAGCATCCAGCTACACAAACACCACAATGCAATGCAGTCTGTATGAACAGGTGCATTGCATTTAATACATAGTATACCAGAGAAATAAACCTATTAGGAGTTACCATTCAAGCAAGACAAAGTTCTATATAATATGGATCTGAAACTACAGTAAATAACCTTTCATCTTTTATTAGAAATAAAAACTAAAACTGATGCTTTTAAAAAAACCTTCCTTGAAAGAAAAAAATGAAACTCTATATACTATACTTTTAACCAAATTTTCACATGCACTAGCTCCAGGAAAATAGTGCTAATTATAGTACTTGTCCCACCACATGCTCCTCATAGCCTTTGCTAACTCCAGGTGCCTTTTCTAAAGTGGTGATATATTTTCAGCTTTGGGATGATGAACATCAGAAAATAGAACTGGTTGGAAGTCCCTTGATTTTTTCAAAACAACTCCTGATAAACCAAACTATATATCTGAGTATTGTATCTGTGTAGACACCATCTTCCTTAATGTTGTTTATACAGTTTGACTATATAATTTGTATATTTAATATTAAAATAGTGTAAATTTTTCTAAAGGAATTCGCACACATAAAATGAAAGGTAAGAGAGGGCACTTGACTTATTCCAATGCTATATTTTGATACCAATGACCTTAAATATATTGTCTACAAAACTATCCTTTTATATGGCTTAGCTTACTACAAAATTCAAAATGTATTCCTTTACATAACCAAAATAATTTTACCATGCTGGGTGGAGGGATATATAGATCAGTTGGCAGAGTGCTTGCCTAGCATGCACAAAGGCCTGGATTCAGTCCCCAGCATTTCCTAAAACTGGACATAGTGTCTTAGCCTTACAATCCCACGTTTAGAGGAAGTGGAGGCAGATGGAGCAGAAGTTATGGTCATCCTTAGCAACATCCTAAGTTCGAGGTCAGCCTACAGCATACATCTTCTTGCCCCTTGCTGCTCTGATAATTCTATGTTTATTGTAGAGCTATAATATAATCAACACAGTATGGATCTTAAAAAAGTAAGTAAATAAATAAATAAATAAATAAATAAAATATCAATGGTGTAAAAGAGTAAAGAAGCTGGAAACAGATCCACATAACTTAGTCAACTAATCGTTAACAAACTAAGATAGCAACACGATGGAATGAAGGCGGACTTCCCATCACACAGCGCAAGTAAAATACAACGTGAAAACATCCTGGACAACAACACAAAATGCTGGGAATTATGGGTAAAAGTACCTATATAATGCAACAGTCTAGGACTCCAAAAGTACAGGAATAAATACTTAAGGAAAACAGTAACAGAATGATCCAAGAAAGAACAAATTCATAGACTGAACTTCATTAAAATCACCATTTTTTCTTTGTATGTGAAGAATACTGAAAAAAAATAATGGTAAAACAAGCCATAGAAAACTAGGAAATATTTACAGCAGACAAATCTTATAATATATACTTATCTAAGATATGAAATTATATCTTCAACTCAAACAAGCAACGGAATTTAAAAGGTGGGCAAAGAACTTAACAGTCACCTCGTTGAAAAGGAAAACCAAAGGCAAATAAGCAAATAGAAACATGCATGTCATATGTCTTCAAGCAGTGCAAAGCAAAACAGTAAGATACCACTTCATACTCAATAGAGCAGCCAAACCCAAGACACTGACGATACCAAATGCTTGCTAGTGGGAATGTGGAGCAACCTGAATGCTCCTTCACTGATGGCAACAATTAAAAACAATACAACTACCTGACAGTTTCTTGCAAATCTATTTTTTAAAACATCCTCAACAGAACTTTCTACAGGAGCTATAGTCGTAACTCCCCAAACTTGCACTTAATCAAAAGGTTTTTTATTAGATAAATAGACAGTCTATCAAGACAACAGAATGTTTTCCAGTACTAAAAATAAAGAAGCCATGAAATGCTATGGAGGAAATTTTTACATGATTCTACTATATGATATCCCAGAAAACACGGCTGCAAATGAGAGTCCGGGGTCATGGTAACAATGAGATGAATAAATGAAGAATAGAAGGTGGTTCAGGGCTTAAAATTACCCTCAGTGTGACCTGAACGGTACCAGATAGATGTGATAGTACTTTTGTTCAAACCCATAGAATTTATTAGACAGGGTAAATCAATGGGTACATTATTGACACAGTAAGGGAGGGTACAAATGAAGGCATGAGGGTAAAGGGCTCATGTAAAATCTGACAGCTTCTTTTCAATTCTCTACAAGTCTAGGAGTCCTTTAAAAAAGAAGAAAAACTATTAGGGCTAGAGAGAGAGATGGCTCAGCAGTTAAGAATGTGTACTGCTCTTGCAGGGAACCAGAGTTCTGTCCTCTGCACCCTGTACCCGTAACAGACAGCTCACAACTGCTTGTTAACTCCAGCTCTAGAGAGATCCTGTGCCTCTGATCTTTCCACAGCCACCACTGCTCACATGCACATTCCCTACACACATACATATGCACAATTAGAAATAAACACAAAAACTATCACTAATCAAATCTAAAACGCATTGCTTCTGGAGCAGACACAATGATTCAGTGTACAAAGGCACTTACAAGTGCCAACTGAAATCTGAATTCAATTATTAGAACCCATAGTAGGAGAGAATCAACTCCCAAAGGATGTCCTTTGATTTCCAAACTTGCGCCACCATAACACAATAACAACATACAGTCATACACACACACACACACACACACACACACACAATAATAACAACTAAAATAAAAATATTGTTTTCTGTACTGAGAATTGTTGCTAATTTTTGCATATCCTGAAAAGTCATGTAACTATCCACAGTTTAGGTTTCTTTCATATAATAAAAATTAAATTTAAAGAAAATAATTGGATTTGAACTAACAATTATTGTGACAGCCAGTGCTTAATTGTTCACTATGTATAAGAACTGTTCTAAGTCATTTTCATTTATTAACTCATTAAATCTTAATAATGACCCTATGAGGTAAGAACTGTTTTTAGGCTATATTTTCAAGATAAAGAAACAAGATTAAGTAATTGTCTGAGATCACATAATTTAGCAGTAATGGGATTTGAATCTAACCTGTCTGGTTTAGATCTGATGGTTTAATTCTTATACTTCAGTGCTTCCAAATATCTTATGATTGCTAAAACCTCACCCAGACATAATATTCTGTGCTTGTAGGTTAAATTCAATATATCATGCCTTACATATTAATATAGCACCATTAAAATTTCAACATCCAGAGTTCTCAGTACATGTGGTTTATGGTATAGCAAGTCTAAAGTACTTTCTGTCAGGTTTTCTTGAATATTGTGTAATGACGGATCGATGGTAAAGTACTTGCAGACATGTGAGAACCTGAGCTCAGATCCTCAGAACTCAAGGCAATTTTGGAATCCCAGTGTCCCTAAGGAGACATGTAAGGATAGGAGAATCCCTAGAAGCTCACAAGCCAGCTAGGATCCTATACACAGCAACATACATTGAGACATTGCCTCAGAAAGATGATAGACTGGAAGATGAAGCCCAAGACCCAAGATTATCCTCTGAGTGGCATACAAATCATATGTGTGTGTGTGTGTGTGTGTGTGTGTGTGTGTGTGTGTGTACACATCATACACAAAGAAAGATTTTTTTAATTGTATAGTTTAAACATCAGACACTTACAATAATAATATAACCAAGTATTTAAAGAATTAAATAAATATGTAAAATACAAGAGAGCATCTCCGACTTTCTGTAGTGTGAGAAGGAAATAGAAATGCAAGAGTCAATTGTAAGAATTGTAAGAACAATAAATAGATAAATGTATATAGTTTTTTCAAAAATTTGTTTCAACTGCGAATTATTTGGATATATTCAAAATCTTCAGTTTTGACTTACTCTTAAATAAAGGATTTATCCTTGCACTGATCATTATGCATTAACTAAACAAGCTGTCTCTTTACTATGCACTGGAGATGAAACAATTTGAAAACATAATACACAGTTCCTGCCCTTGAAGACTTCACAGAACAGAAGGGGATGGGCAAGCAAACAGTCCAGTGAGTAAAATCAAATAACACTGGCTAAACTGGTATTTTATAATAGTCCCTTAAGCCCCTCAATAAGCTAAACACAAGTCTATAAATGTCTAAATTTAAAATATGAAAGTATGTGTGCATACACTTGTGGGGAAGGGGTAGGTGCTGAGATTAGAATTCGAGTTTGTTTTCATACAATGACCTCTATATATACACTGCATATTGCTTATTTCCCAAAATATCTAGTGAATTCTTTAAGTACATAATATACATACATAAATGAGTGTGAAAGTTAGTGGTAAATATTGTCCTATTGTATTAAATTCCATTTTTTTCAATTACATGCATCTTGGTCAGTGTTATCTTAATAATTACTTCAAATATTGTGCAGATTTTTAAAAAAAAAATTTGGGGGGGGGGGGGAGACATGGTTTCTCTGTGTAGCCCTGGCTGTCCTGGAACTCACTTTGTAGACCAGGCTGGCCTTGAACTCAGAAATTCGCCTGCCTCTGCCTCCCAAGTGCTGGGATTAAAGGCATGCGCCACCACGCCCGGCTTTTAATTCTTTAAAAGCAAAGAAAGCTTAATTTCAAAGGCATTCACCAATATCCCAAGTCAAATCTTCCTGAGCTTGGGCATCACCAATGTTTTAAGACTATTCCCAAGATTCCCAAAGAAGCCTCTATTGTGAAGAAGAGGAGGAGAAAATCAGAGCCATCCTGCAGCCACATTAAGTTTCAGAAGACTGAGGAAAAGGGTAGAAAAGCCATGTTTGGGATCTGTAAGACAAAATGGTTAATTGCTACACTAAATAGAAGACTTTGTCATTGAAGCTGCCATCATCAA
This sequence comes from Mus minutoides, assembly GCA_902729485.2. Taxonomy (NCBI): domain Eukaryota; kingdom Metazoa; phylum Chordata; class Mammalia; order Rodentia; family Muridae; genus Mus; species Mus minutoides. The sequence goes on from LR749762.1 coordinate 1,400,015, forward strand.
GTTAATTCTATGTCTCTTAATTAGATAATAATTCTTAATTTTGGTCATCTGACAAAAATTGTATCCCATTACTCCCAAGAAAAATGAAAAGACACTGTAGATAAATCCGAGTTTTCTAATCCTGACAAACAGTACAGTCTTTATATGGAAAAGGAAATACTTAATTTCAATTATAATCAACAAATATTTTAGTCTAAAACTAAGGGCATCGAGTGTAACGTGTGTAACTGGGAATGCCTCTGTTATGGCTAGTTGGAGCACTGAAGAGGTTCTATGCCCCTCTCCTCCATTAGACTGAGACCTGTACACAACAGACCACTCCTTCACTTCCCTGGCCTGGCAGCTGTAGTGCAGCTAAGATGTAGTTGAAAGAATACTCAGTTTTGAATGAGAACGTGTGTACATGAAGACTTAAACAAAACAATGGCACACAGGATTCACAAACAGTAGTTAAGTAAAGACGTGACCAAATCTGGGTTCTAAGGATGATGTAAACAACCTGTAAGTACCAGTTTAAAATTTACTAATTCACACATAGTTTATTCTTATTTTAAGATCTTTTAGACAGACAATAAAATGCTGAATAAAAAAGATATTCTCCTCTAATAGATTTTAAACATTTGCTTACAATTGTGTGTGTGTGTATGTGTGTGTGTGTCTGTCTGTCTATCTGTCACACACACACGCCTCAGTATGTTCATGGGAAGGTCAAAGGACAACGTGAGGGAATAGGTCCTCTTCCACCATAAACACTCAGTTACTGACTACAGTTTGTCATTGGAAGCAAGGGCCGTAACCTACACACCCATCTCACAAACCCCTGGAAGACAGAAAAATCACATCCTGAGTAAGACTCTGCCCGCATTCACATTCGCTTTCACTATGATTTTTTGTCTTCATGTATGGAAAACATCCAAGTAAAACCTGAAGATGTCGTTATATAGAAATGAAACTATCCTACCTGAGGAAAACACCTTGAAAGCTAGAAGGTTGGGGTACACCTTGAATAACCTTCTTGTGGGATTAAGCTGTACTAAGTAAAAAAGAAGCAACAATCTGAAGGTAGGAAACATGAAAAGGAAAAGGAAGAGTGGAGGAAGCAATGAGAAATGCCCACTTTGAAGGTGAATTTTTCTTTCTCAAGTGAAGCCTAATCTAGAATTCTAAGAGTATTTTTGCAATGCAGATGTCTTTCTTCTCTGCAAACTTCTGGCAAAGTCTGGATGGTGTCTACAATGTTACATAGTAGGATAATAAAGTCCAAAAGAATCCAGAGAGAAGTCAATTCCCACACTCAGGCACATACTAAATGCTTTGCAGGATGGATGCTTCCCCCTCATGACATCCAGGAGTAACTAGTGCAGTGAACAATGGCTAGGAAACAGTAAATCTTGAGTAAAAGAAATCAGAAGTACCTTTAATGTAGAATGACTCATGTATGGAAATGAGTCAATCTCCCTTTTGCAATGCAAGACAAAGCAGACCCTGGAGGACAGTAACTGCAGAGATCAATGCTAACTTACAGCATTATACCTTAACTTTAAATATAATATGACTATCTTTATAAAATGAAGGGAATAAAGTACTTCCCTTACAAAAACCAATGGAAATGCTGACCTAATGTAAGGAAAAACATACTAAGTTCATTTGCAATAATATCTACCTGAGTCTAGAAAATTCTTTTAGACATACGAACTGAATGAACTCTTCTTGCCCCCTGCTCAGTCCACCCTACAAAACAATCTAGGACAAAGCCAGCAGCTAGCCAATCTTTAAAGTTTCAACATATATAACTGATTCATACATACAGCATATATTAAATATAACAGAAAAATAGAGCAGTATACTTACTAGGAAAAATGAAACCCACATAAAGACAAGAAGGCATCTTAACTCCAGAGTTTCTGTTATATACTTCTAGAATAAATGTTATCACTGCTATATGCTTTAGACCTATAATTAGTGTTATATGCACTATCTCATTTAGTCTCTCCAAGAGCGAAAGTCATATCAGTCCCTATCTTATAGGTAATAAAATGAAGTTTCAAAGGAAGAAAAAGAAGAAGAGAGGGGAGAGGGAGGATTAATCTGTATAAAAGGCTTGAAAAATCATTCCAAAAGTTTTCTCAAACAGCAACTACAAAGATTACAAAGACATTTTTAGAAAAAGAATAGTCACAGTAGGGAAAGGATTTGAAAGTATGCATGTTCCCTAGATGGCTTCAATACTTGTCTTATATGTGTGTGAGGAAGAGCTTTACTAAATTTCTTAAAGTGAAATTTACAGAAAGCATCATGAAAGGTTATTTACAATAACTTCAAAGGGCTAGAGAGACAGCTCAGTGGTCAAGAGCACTGCATACTCTTCCAGAAGGCCAAGGTCTAACCCTAGCACCCACGTCTATCATCTGAAACTCTGATCCCAGGGTATCTGATGCCCTTTTCTAGTCTACAAGAGCACCAGGCACACATGTGGTTCACAGACAAATAGAAGCAAAACACCCCACACATAAAATAAGAAACTCTTAAAAATAAATACAGAAACTTCCAAAGACTGAGGCTGTAGCTTAGTGGTACAAGGACAGAGAGAGGTGGGTGGGGAGAAGACAGAAAGACAGACACTTTCAAAACAAACACCAGGCCGGCAGTGGTGGCACACACCTTTAATCCCAGCACTTGGGAGGCAGAGGCAGGTGGATTTCTGAGCTCAAGGCCAGCCTGTTCTACAGAGTGAGTTCCAAGACAGCCAGGGCTACACAGAGAAACTCTGTCTTGAAAAACCAAAACAAACAAACAAACACCATGTGCCAGTTTTCAGAATTGGAAACACAGTAAAAATCTGACTAGAGATTATGAAGCCAGTTATTAATAGAATCAGCATGATAGTAACCTGCTAAGTCCTCTGGAGCAACAGGCCATTGTCATGATCCAAGTGAGTAAAATAGTCTTTATTGTTGTTGATGATGATGTTTGTTTGAAATTACACTAAGTTAAATTTTAATTATGATGGGTATCCCAAAATCATCATTTTCTTAGTTTTATGTACCTTGTTAATCTCTCAGTTAAGAGTATTCTGTACAAAACAAATTCTATGCCTTACTAAATACCATAAACTTGGACTTATCAATAATTTAAATAAGATGGAAGATTTTATTTTGAACTAATGACATTTTATCATTAGTTGTACTTTCCACATTGTAAAGAGTACCCCCAACTCTTAAACTTGAGCCAAATAACACTAAGCAAGTGTCTAGGCACTGTGACAAGCAGAGTTAGCAGCCAATAATAAAGGAAAAGAACATTGCTGGTAATGAAATCTGAAATCATTATGATATCATGAAAGAGAGGAAGGAGATCATTATGAAGTTAACTTATAAGCTGAATGATCTGGGACTCTAGAATATGTCTCTTACAATGCCATATATAAAGATATAAAACAGTGATAAGCAGTTAACCAGGTTCCATCTAAATGAAACTCACATGACTTTTCCCTAACACACTCAAAATTCCCATTCAGGTATCCCTCCACCAATAAATGCCACTGTCCCAGTACTTCACCCAACAGCTGATTTATGCATTGGCAGTTTTAGCAGGTGCTTACAATAAAATAGTAGCCATTATAAAACGTCTGAAATTATTTAACCATTATATAATTAAGTCTGTTTTCCCATTTGCTGTATTTTAGCTACTGCTACTATTACCTTTTAAGATGTATCATTTTTGTGTGTACATGCACACACATGCATGCTCATAGACCACGGAGTACATGTAGAAATAAAAAGACAACTAGTGAGAATCAATTTTCTGTCCACTATACTGGCCCGAGAATGAGCTCAGATGGTCAGACTCAGCAGCAAGCAATTTACCTACTAAGTAATCTTGCCAATTTTAAAGTTATCAGAATAAATATATCAAAATAATATATCAATTTTCAGCAGTTTGAGTGACAGTCAAAATGTTTACAGCCGATAAGTCACGAGCAATATGTACAGCTGGTGAGTCAACCCAGTAAGACTAAGTTGTTACCATGACCAATGAAACCGTCGCTGGCTGTAAGTAAAGAAGGGATGTAATACCATTATGTAGTGTCACAGGCCCATGTCTCTGACCAGCAGAGAGTGGGAATAAATGACAGAGACTTCAAAGCAGGTCTCACACAGCTTTCCACAGCTTCCCCTTTATTCTCGGACTGCCCCCAATTTATCCTCTTCCGTTCACTCATGTCACCTCACACCACCCAATCATAGACACACATGTCCAAGGCAGCATGCAGGATTGGCTGATAGAATGTTATTGCGAGACGTTGCGCTATCTCTCCAACGAGTTACACATGCTGCTTTTACTGCTCATGACTGAGACTGGGATAAATAAGCTAGGTCATGGGGCTTGGCATAGAGCCAGGGCACCATCTTTGGCCCATGTGGCTGCGCCCACTCCCCACAATGTAGTTCATGATCAACTCTAGCTTTCAGTAACAAACCAAAATCCACTTTTAAAACCAAAGTGACAAAAACTGAATCACCATGTAATTTCACCAGTGAGTTACCTCTCCTATATGCTAGAGCAATCAATTCTCCAATTTTAAAAACAATAACCCTATATGTAAAATTATTTTTAAACTTTTGGTTCTTACCTACAGTTAGATTCTGCTAAGATTCTTTCATACTTTGTTAAATATTTTCTACTACTTTTAAAGCTAAGTTTTAGCTCCATGGCATCTTAGAGCAGAGTGAATGCTATTGACTTAAATTAGCTAAAACGATTTGCTTATTAGTGGATGGGTCTGGTTTCCCTTTGTGACCTTGAAAACTACATTTCCCAAAGTGCTTTCCAAGAACGAGCCCTGCTGGCATACTATTAAAGAGAAATTATTTTTTCGTATTTGCTTTTTTGACACTGGTAGTCTCAACAATGGTACTTGATCTGCCTCTACAACATGGAACTCTTAGGAGGTAGCTTTCGGGCTGCTAGTGATGGCAGCAATGGGAGTAGCACTGTAGAACAGCAACACCCACACATGACTGCAAAGTCCGGCCCACTTGGCACATAACAGAACTCTAGGTTTCTAGGCTCTTCAGACTCGATAGGGGTACAGCTGCTGCTCAAAAGCAGAACTGGTAAACTCTGGGTGGTTACATCCTTGTCTTGTTTTAGCTGAAGACATTTGTGCTAAATAAAATTACCACCTTTTTGGTGAGTTTCCCTGATTTTGTTGTTTGCTTGTTTATTTTTCTGTTGAACCTAAAAAGCTCATTGACTGTGTCTGGCTTGCTGTCCTCAAGGCTGAAAGACCCACCTGTCCGCTCCCCAGTGGTCCTGCCCAGCTTTTGGACATGAGCACTGAGGACCCAAACTCAGGGCTGCAGCCCTACAGCACTCTACTCAGCCATCTACTCATCTCGCCAACAGACTAGCAACTGAACTCAATACTCTGCAGTCCCTCCATTCTGAATTAAATTGGTCTAGTGGCATTGGTTAATAGAAGCCCACACCCCAGTATATTCAGTTATTGATACATTTTACAAACATATGCTACTATAGTCTATACATTATAGCATAGCAATAGGTAGTACTAAGCATTTAAATGAAAAGAAATGAATAACATTTCAGATTTTTAAATTTATCAATATTATAAAAACATTTTCCTTCACTAAAACCAGTAAAAGCAGAAATTTGATTAAATACATTGGATCACCCGTTGCATGTTGGCTTAGTTCTACATATTGTGAAATAGTAATTAGAAAGGATGGTATCATATGAAATTAACTGTAATCGTTAGCATGGGAGAGGTTGCAGAGAAAGCCTCACAAAGCAGCAGACCAAATGGAGGAAGAGTGGCTTCAGCTGTGCTTACTAATTCACAAAGCTCAGTTACCAAGCACAGCCACCAATTAGATGAAATACCTTGTTGAAATAAGCTGGTAAAGTTCTATCTTTCTTGATGTCATACTGTGACATGTACTTCACACTGTGAGACGTAGTTCAGAAAAATTTTAAACAAAATTTTAAAATGTTTTAAAGACTACATTTGCGAGTTATAAATTTATGCCCCAAATTTACAAAACTATGCGGATGCATTTTGTATAGTCTTTTAAATGTACAGAAACTAGTTTCACAAGCATGGTAGTTTTGTCAACAAAATCTCATCATAATGAAAGTGGTTATCATCATTTAATATGAAATGCTATTTCTATACATGGCTCTTTTAAATATCAATTACTTTCTTGCTCATCACTAGTGCTAATTCTTTTAAAAAACAGATCAAGTATACGTCTTCCTAAAATGTATGACAGAAAGGTCAGTCCAGACATTACTAACAGTACAGTCATCACAGAAGATGGGTCATACTGTGAAAGAAAAATGCACGATAGTCATAAGTTTAATAGTTTCTCCATTTTTTGCCACTGGATAACTAGTGCAACTGAAACTGGGCAAATGAAACTCATAAGCAGTCTCCATCTTCCTGTAAGGTTTCACAGTGGCTCTACTAAATTATTACTTTATTTCCACTATTCTTGATGTGTTTTCTTCTATATGTAAAGCTTTAATTACAAGAACAAATTGACTATATTAATGTCATCCTATAGCAGTTAGATAAACTTTTAACTACAGTATCTTTGAAAAAATAGCTTGTTTACAAATAAATGAATTCAGATATCATGCTGAAACCTAACCCCAAAACACTTTTTATACTCAGCAAACAAACCTCTCTAATATATTAATTGTATGAATATACTCATGAATTTTCAATAACGCACTGTTTTACTGAGAATACTTTTATGCTTAGCAGTTAGCACTGGAGTCACTCATAAAATGCAGTTCTTATTCTTATTAAGACTTAGCCCAGCAAATAGCGTCAGCTCAAGTGTTACAAACACTAGTACTTTCATTTAACTCTATAGTAAGCCTTCCACACCACATAATTTGTATAAATCCCTCAATATGTTAAGAAACATTTTCTATGCATCTTCTAACA
>LR749762.1:1411990-1435421 GCA_902729485.2 Mus minutoides
CCATGGGGCTGCAGGGAACCAACCACTGGTTCTCTGGGAGAGCAAGTGCTCTTAGCAACGGAGTCATCACTCCAACCTTCACAATTCTCTTTTAAATGAAAAAAAAATCATCAATCAAAATTTTTCCTTCTCACATTTCATGTAAATCAAGTCATATTATTATTCTGCATAGTCCTGTATTTATGATCTCCTTAGTTCTCCGTGAATTTTAATTCCATCAAAAGGCATCATGGCCTTCCATTCCTTTAGCTTTTCTGATTCTCCATAAAATCCAGGCTCCTGTCTGTTCAATGAGTACTATCCATTAACATGTCCTCTGTGTCCACCTTTTCTATGCTTCTGACCACATTCCTAAAATTGCACACCCTGGTTAATATATGCCTATATATGTCACTTCACTTGTATTAAATGTACCTCTAATACAATATTTTATTAAGTACCTGAGTGTCCACTGATCCCCATCCCCTCCTCTTCCCAACCTCACCATCGGCCTGTGTTCACAAAGTTAGATCACTCACAAAATACTGCTCACCCTCCAGGTTCTGCCTCCTCTGATTTCCAATTGTAAACACCTGTCTACTTTTGAATTAATCAAAGGGTCAAAACTTAGTATCTTCACACTCAATCACTGAAAGCAGGCATGACTCCCTAGGTCCGGTCACTGTTCCATTCCGAATGGCCTGCATTAAGTGGTAGCTCTGTGCGTCACAGCATCATACTCCTCTCTCTGTGGCATCTGGTCCAGATTAGCAGAGGCTTTCCCTTTACTTCCTCACCTATCCATCCCTAAGACTCCTAACAAGCAAAAAGGAGACATCCTTAAATGCTTATTACAGACCAACAGCACAACACTGTCTACCTATCCGGACATACAATGTATTTAAAAATCAAAATAGACACACGGAATAGAAAACAAAAGAGGTAAACATTCTAGAAACACAAAAGAATTAACAACAGAGGCAGATTAAATTGTCAGAGACTGTTTCATTATAAGAAACAGTAAATGGAATACTTGTCAATTCTCTACCAAACATACTGTTAAACAAGCTCTGGACACCAGAAAAGAAAAAGGGGCAAACGAGTAAGAGAAGTTCCACTAGCTAAAGCGAAATATCAGCTAAGATCTGATGCATGGGACATATACATTCCACCCAGGAACAATCAATTCAAACCACAATTTCCAAGACAATTTCCAGATTTTTTCAATGTTATTAGTTTTTTTCTTTTTCTACTCTTTTCAAAATTGACTTGAATATTAATGGTCATTTTGATTCCCTAGAATATATTTGCTACTGAGACTAGATGGAGGAAAATCTGAAGTCAAAGGCTTAGTTTTATTAAAGAATGACTGAAGAATGCATAAGCCATCGCTGCTTAGCACTATATACATATGTGCCGTCAGACCTCCTCTTCCACAAGGGACCACACTACTCAACTACACTTGGCCTACCTCATCTTGAAATGGTTCTAACATTAACTCAGAGCCCTATAAAGCAAATAACCCTAGGATGTCAACCATTTAGACACTGTTCAGCAAAAAATGTATAATACTGATGAAATTTATAATAATTATCCAAAATGGATATGATAAAATTCTCTAGCTTGCATTTACAGTAATAAATAACTGCTAAATTAACATATACCTATAGTATATAAGAAAGTATGGTACAAACTTGAAATCAGGATAAAGATTGAATTTGGTTTTCCAGGTTAATTTGAGTATTATAAAATTTATACATTTTTGTTATTACTTTTAGCTTTTAATTCTAACAAACTGTCATTATCAAGACCTAAGCCAAAATATACAGTTTCTTTGAACAAAGTTTCAGATATTAAAATATATGCATTAACAACTAAGTTTTGTGTATGTGTATGTATGTATATATATATATATATATATATATACATATATATATACATATATATATGTATGTTTTTAAAAACCATAGTTTAACTAACATGGTAGAGAAAACACTGACATTCAAGGAAAAGAAAGTTTAAAACATAAACTGGGCCATTTGCCCTTAAATTCATAAGTACAAATGTTTACTTACTTAAGAAAATATCTTGCTTGTACAAGAATAGTCAAATCAACCAAGAACACAGCCAAAACAGACACTCATTATACAAATGGCAATAAGGCAAATCACTGAAGACAAGAGAATACAACAAATAAAGCCAGAAATGTATTTCTCTTAAGAAAACTTTTAATTTTATTTCTACATATAGTACAAAAAAATCTGCTTCAGAGGATAATTTATTAAAAGGCAGAAAGAAATTAAATATGATGATATACTTCTACTAATTATCATATGTTAAAGGACATAAAAATCAAGATAGAAGGAGTAACTGGAATATATAAATAACTCACACAAATCAACAGGCATGAGCAAAACAAAACAGTTGAAAGTATGAACAATCATTTCTTGAGGGGAAAGGGGAAGCAAAAACAAAAAACAAAAAAGGTTTCACGACCAAATTGGTAAGTACAAAAACTCAAGTGAAGACCCAAACGGGATGTGTTTAGTCAAATGTAAAACTCTGACAGTACCGTAAGATAAAAAGAATGAAGATGAACAGCAATGTTATGTGTACCACTAGTGCAGGACAAATGAGTGACACGACCTCAGCCAAGCAATGTGACAACTACTGTAATAACGGAACACTAACACACCTAGGAAATCAGCAAGACAGGCTGAGTGCATAATGAAAACCTTTCTTGAAAATGTCAGTAAGGGCAGCTTGAACACTCACCAGCAAGACAGGTGATAACTACACTGGGCTCTAGTCACCCATGGTATGTACAAGTGAAAGTGAACTCTGAGTTACAATTGTGCACAATGTAGATGAATCTTAATAACTAAATGCTGACCAAAATAATAGAGACAAATACAGAATAATATTAAGGTTTTATCTAGTCACACATCTATAAGTGGTAATTACAAATTTTCACTTTTAAAAGTCTACAGATAAACAAAGACAAAATTTAGGATGCTGGTCAGTAAGCCAAGTTTGGTGTTGCACTTAGGGGCTTGGGTAGAATGACTGTCATGAGTTCAAGGCCAGGCTGGGTTACACAGTTCTACAGCAGCTTGGGCTAAAGAGTAAGAACATAACCCCACCAAAAATAAATAAAAGGAAAAATATTTAAAATATTTTCTATATCCATATACTAACCTATTCATATCAATATGTCCAATAAGAAATTAGTAATATCCTAGCTGTGGGAGGCTATACCAATGCCTGGCAAACATGGAAGTGGATGCTCATAATCAGCTATTAGATAGAACTCAGGACTCACAAGGAAGGAGCTAGAGAAAGTACCCAAGGAGCTGAAGGGGTCTTCAATCCTATACGTGGAAGAATAACAGGAACTAACTAGTACCCCCAGAGCTCATGTCTCTAGCTGCATATATAGAAGAAGATGGCCTAGTTGGCCATCATTGGGAAGAGAGGCGCCTTCGTCATGCAGACTTTATATGCCCCAGTACAGGGGAACGCCAGGGCCAAGATGTAGGAGTGGGTGGGTAGGGGAGCAGGGCCGGGAGGGGGGAGGGTATAGGGAACTTTTGGGATAACATTTGAAATGTAAATGAAGAAAAGATCTAATGAAAATGGGGAAAAAAAGAAATTAGTAATATCCTAACATTTGTGCCTATTTCAGAAAATATATTATCTTCTGATAACAGATTATCTTAATTAGAATTTTTTTAGCTTCAAAACAGCTAAAAACTGAGCTATCTATTTTTAAAATACCCAATCAAGGAAGTGGAAAAATTATTTAAAACCTTCTATGATATAGCTAAAGTGCCTATCAGAGGACAACTAATAGCTCCAAAGGCCACTGTCATAGAAAGATGAAAAAATAAGTGATAATGTTGTCTTAAAATATTACACTTGTCAGTTAATCAATTAGCATCATATATTTCCCTTTATTTGGTCATATTTTCATTTCTACCTAAATAAATCTTCTAAGACCTACTCTAATACTGTTTTGATCTGATGCTAGTACTATTTGTTACTTAGACTTTTTGCATTAATTTCTGTAAGAAAACCGAACTATAATTCACCTAAAATTTTTGTATATTCTTTATCAAAATGGCATATTCCATGAAATTAAAAGACTCCAATATTTTCCACAGCCTCAAATAATTTAAATAAAAGTTACCCATTTCCTGTAATTCAACTCATCATGTTTCTTTCTCATTTTCTATGCCAACTGGTATCTGCATCACTGATATCTTGTAGTAATGTTCACAGTGGACAGTGAGCTAAAGCAGCAAGGCTTAAGGAATAATGCTGATCCTTCCGAACTGTCAACGGTGGAATTTGGTTTTACTGTTTTCTTTGCTGATTTCTCGTTTAAATAATGGTTTCTTACTATGCCCTGCTGATATCATGCTTATTTTAGCTAAGACATTTTCTGTTTTATACTTCCTAGATGCATAGAATCTTAGGTGCTCTCTGACTTTGCAGTCTGGACACTCCATTGTGGCACCTCCTGACTCCTGCACAGCTGAAGCAGCACTGGCCGGAGTATTAGGAACTCCACACACCGCTTCTCCCCTCTGCAGAAATGTGCTCTTTCTCTTAAGATGTTCATCTCATGCATTTTAGAATGGAGAATTGTTCTCACACTGTCTGTAAAGGTGTGGTCCTTCTTTCAGTCCAGAGCACAAATCAGTAAAGCCTTTCAAGTCACACACTGATTCTTACAGTTCTCAGAGCTGAGTATTTAGTACTTTAGTATTTAACTACACACATCTGCTCTAATTGTTCCCTTTGTAACTCTCGGCACTCACAAGTTGGATTTCAATAGCCTCCAAATTCGACCATCTTTATTCAACATTTTCATGTTTTATCTTTGTTCTCTAAGAGCTTTGATGTATTTCTCGGCCTTCTAGTTCATTGATTCATATTTCAACAAGGACAGTGTTTTTTGACTCATCCGTTGATTTATTCATCTGAGATGTTTCTTAATATCTAAAACTCATTATTTGACTTTCTTTTTGGTGCCCCCCCCCCACTTTTTTTCCAAACTCGAGTTACATTTACTTTTACCAACAGTAAGCAGAAACTTGAGCGCTGTAGTCTGACTTTCCCACGTGACCTCGCACTTGCCCTTGTTACCACGCCCTGCAATCTGATAGTTTCTGTTACTATGTCACTGGCTCTTAGCACTGGTTGCTGGAGGACCCTAAATGGCAGAAATACTGCAAGGGTGAAATGCAGATGTTCTGTCAAGTCCCTGCCAAGATACATAGAGAACAATGTCTGCCCTCTATCTCTGCTTGTTCAGCCCTGGAGACAGAAAAGATACTGTTTAGCTACTCTAGTGTGGGAGTTTTGGAGACTTAACATGAATAAAAACTGACCACGGGGGTCCAGAGGCTTCTGGAGCCCACATTTTCCTTCCAACATCTGCTGCTTTCTGATATGTACCCTGAGCACTTTTCTCTTAATTGTGTGCTCAACTAAAGGAAGACATTTTTCAGAATGTTACCTGCCCAAGGTGCCGTGTCTACTGCTCTCATATCTCAACAGTCATTTCATTCACAAAGTGAAGCACCTCAGAATTGAAAATAAAAAGGGAGAAAAACCTCATACAAGTCAGCTTGATTTTAAAATTCTGGGAGAGGGATGAGGGTCTATAGATCTGAAGTGGGTTTGAATATTGTAAACATTCCCTCAAATCAGCAGCTTTCCCAGTAAGCTGAATACAATTTAGAAAAACAATGATGTGTTTTGCATATGTCCTCAAAAACACATCTTAAAATATACTACAGCTACTAGTCATCCTATGTAAGCATTAATATCACTCTTAGCTATTCCAGGACACAACTATCTTTTGTTTTAACACAACTTCAAACCAATTTTCTGCAATTTCAGTTAAAAGAAAAACAAATTATAACTTTGGGCAATCAGATAAATTTCTCAAATATACTAGCAAGCCATGCGTACGTTAAAAACATGCCAGCTACTATACAGAAGTTCAAACATCCCCCCACATGGTTTACACAGCATAGCTGTCTATCAATATTGGTTTCGACTAACTGTACTTTTGCTCTCTGAATATCAAAAATGGTAAGGTATTTAATTAGGCGCAGCTTCTAAATAACTCAGACTATAAAGTGAAATTAGTGAAAAACTTTTTTAATTATATAGAAGTTTGTGACCATTCCTCGTTCAAGAATTTATAAGTTCATATAAAATGTCCAAAAATCTCAATTGCAATCTCTAAAGTGCACAAAGTACTGTGGTTTATTGTCCTACTATCTAGATAGGAATCATGTAGGATATGAAATTTGGGTTTCATCCTTGAACCGTCAGGTAATGTAATTCTGTGTACTCTATTCCACACAATATCCTGAATTGATCAAAGTAGATTTGCTTTACCATTGATAGTGGTATCTGATATAGCTGATATATTTCTTTTCTGAATCACAGTAAATAAAATTTTTATTGGAACTTCTGCCATGATGGAATTTCATTAAGTAGCTAAAAGGATGAGGGATCATAAGCATGTGTAAAGATGTCTGGCTCTGGGAAAGTTATAATAGGTAATGTCAATTTTCATGATGTTAAATTTGAACAAGAATTAGTTGAAAATTAGAAAATGGATAGCTACTAAGCAAGACTTTCATCACATAGATGTAAAATATTATGACCAACAATGAGTCCATTCTGTGTAACAAGTACCAAATCAGCATGAAGGCTATCAACATAAACAAAGAGCCAGCCACATCTATCCTTAACAGTGACATGGTACTAAACGCTAACTTTCTCAAATGCTGAATCCCAAATAATTGAAGTTAGTGGGAGGCAAACTGTACTTGAAACACCAAGATTAACTGTACAGCAGATATGTCCATTTTTGGATAGCAAAACTCAGTAAGATAAGTGAGATGCGGGGAGAGAGAGAGAATATACCTACAAATACAGAAAAATAACCTCCATTTACATAGAATAAGGAATAGTCACAAACTTTTATGTTAAGACCGACCTCTCCAACACAGTAAAGCTTTGCTCTAAAACCCTGTCCAGAGCAAGAAATTGAATTATGAGCCCAAGCTTTCAAAGGTGCTTCTCTGAGAGTTGTTATATAAAGAACTGTAAAATGCAAACACCATAGCCATTAAGAAGACCAGGTACCACAGGCTATCAAAAGAACAAACACAAGAGTACCATTCACAATAAACCTGAAGAGAAAAGCTGCCATGCATGAATTGAATGTTAATTTTTTTAACGACACAGTGTCTTTTCAGTGATATAACTATTTGAACCATCCAAAATTATTATTTCACTTTATTTCATTATGTGCTAAAATCCGAGTATAAATAAACATCTGAAATACTGTCATAAGGAAAAATAAAACTGCAGAAGTGATGGTTCATCAATTCATTACCCCCGCCCCGTACCTCCTCTGCCCAGTATTCAGACTATCAAACTTAACATGTGTACCCTTAGCAGAATAAGCATTGCATCTCTGAGAAGTATGTGGCACCTGCTATATTTTTACAGACACAGAGGACATGAGTGGCTGGGCTAGCTAACTATTCGAACTTATAATTAACTTTAAATGTTTCTATTGCCAAGCATGAGAGCATATGTCTTATTCCCAACACTCAGGAGCAAGAGGCAGGCCATACTCTATGAGCTGAATGACAACTTGGTCTACTTAGCAAGTTTTAAGTCAGTCAGTGGCTACATAGTGAAACTCTGTATTAAAATATATAAATACTACTCTTTATTCACAGACATTAACTACTACTCAAAATAATGCAAACTCCTGTACACTGATATGATCTGAGCTGGTAATCTGAAATGTATTTAGCATATATATTATACTACCAAATAAAACAGAGCCTCCCTTTGGCTAATGGCATCAAGGAAAAATTAAAATCTCATACAAAACTTCTAGATCGTATCCCATGATAAGCTTAGTAGAGCCTGGTATAAAACTCTGTGACTATAAGGTGAAAGAAATCAAAAGCTAAATTTCATAATGAACTAAATAAACTTAATATATCAAGTTATTTCACCTCTCACATCCATCAAAACCTCATGGAAACCAACAGGTATTTTGAAAACTGGATTCTAAACAGGCTTTTATAAATTCCTCCAGAAGCAGTTCAAAATTTGGTGTCATAGAATAGACAGTCACTGAGTGGTTTACAAGTCAGCTTATTGCAGTAACCTGTCTTTCTCTATAGTGCAATGAAACTTATTGCCTAACTGCAGGCGAGCACTATCAAGATTTTAAAAAAAAAAAGGCTTTGTATCGCAAACTCCTAGTGGTCCATGATGATGCTAGGCAGTGATTTCTGAAGCAATTTTAAGGATAAAGGTACACAATGATGTTTAGAAATCAGTAGGATCTGCTGGTTTAAATGTGTATTTCTGCCCTGCCTTGGCCTTACATGTGTACCATCCCTGATTCTGGAGATGGCTCTTAGTTACTCCAACTTTATCTATATTAGAATAGGGATATAAAACACAAACTCACCTGTTTTCCTTGAAGATAATATACATTCATCTACACATATATTGTATGGAATTAGAAAATGAGTGCTAGCTAACTCACTCTCTTATTACCAGCTTTCTTCAATTAAACAACTTTATGCTGGACACAATCAACCATCAATCCTATTACTATAGCTTCCTGAATCAGGATGAGTTAGTGGGAAAATGGATGCAAACTAATAAATTTATACTTTCTAATTATAAAAGATAACAAGTAGCTGATACTGTGTCTACATTTAGAGTTGATATGTCTGAAAGCAATATCACTAAACTGTGACATATCACTGACGATAGGACATGGTCAACTTCATACAATTAGTCAACAGCTGTCTCTACTTACTTCACATCCAGATTTTTGGTCATATGCAATAAAGTAAAAGAATTAAGTTTAATACAAAAGGGATTGGAAAGGTAGATATCAACATGTGTTTTTAAAACCCTCTTCTGAATTTAATGACTTTTCCTTAATTCTCTAACAATAGGGAAATAAGTTTAAAAGACCAAAACAGACGAAAAGTATTGAAAAATATATATATATACTTTTTCTTAAATACAAACTACAGAAAAGGACATCTCTGATGTCTAAAGAAAGCCAAAGATATATTAAGCATGAGAAAGAGAAGACAAGGAAGAAAGTAAAGGAGAGGGAAAGGGAGAGGGAGGGAGATGGGGAAAAGGAGTAAAGAAGAGAAGTACTATAAGAAAACAGAGGGGGGGAAAGGGGTGGGAGGAAGGGAGGGAGGGACAGAGGGATATAAATCTAACAGCTAGTTTTGTTTCTTTTGTTTTATTACACATTAGAGGCTCTTATGGCTCCTTTTGCAATGTTAATCTGTATTCCAAAAGGTAGAGAAAATAAATTTCTGATCATTTATATATAAAAAAAAAAACACTGAAGTAGATATAAGTAAATCTCAAGAAACTTACCAATGACAGAAAGATAATGGGCACCAAGAATTTCAAAACTAGAAATCCCAATCTTTTTTGTCTTTTGCTAAATCAAATTTTTTTCTTTGAAAATAAAAATCAAAAGCAATTGAAGAGATTAAGTCAGTATACTCAACTCAAAACTCTGTGTATATTTTTCCTAACGTACATATTCATGAGCTGACAATAAAGACAAGCTGGCTGCTTTGTTTGACTATAGTTCTGTTTACTTCATACTGTCAAGAATGGATTTTGACACTCAGTATTAATATTGCTATTTTTATTGATATAATTAGCACTGCTATAAATAATTCCTTGGCCTGCCATATCTAAGTATATTATTATAATCAGCAATATTAAGACATCATTTCCGAGCATGATGCTTTGGAAATAGACTGCTGACCCAAAGAACCAAGGTGACCTCAAGATGTAGAAATTACTGAAAAAGAAAATAATACTGTTGCCCTGTCAATAGAGACTGTTTTGTGTATGACTTCACTAAACAAACTAGTTTATATTTGTTTGAAACTCAAGTTTCTCACCAATCTGCTGTTTCAATTTCACATCACACCATATTGTACCTAAAACAGGCAATCTGGATTCCTAGTGCTACTTTTTTTTTTCCTTCCAAACAGCTCAGGAATGGGCTAAAATATAAAGCTTGAATCTATAAAGCTAAATAAATAAATAAGTAAGTAAATAAGACACTCAAAATTGAGGCTGGGTGGGTGAAAATAAGCATGCTTGAAACCATTTGAAAAATTGCTAGTGGGTGGCCAACCCACTTGTGAGTTTTTGATCATTACATGAAAGCAAAATCAAAACATATTTTATCTTGCCTCTAGATCTCATCAGCTGTGACAATGACCTTATCTGGCCTTGAGTGGTTTGTTCATAAAACAAAACGGGGTGACTGACCCAGTGCATATTCAACACAGAGTATGAAGGCCAAAACAAAATGACAATACAATTCAAAACAAGTTTGTAGAGATTTTTACACTACTAGATTAAAAACCTTTCTTTGTCTCTATTGCTTGACAGATGGTTAGCCCTCACACAGCCTAGTATCTCTGGCAAAGAAATGACTACGTCTAGCCAATAACACCCCAAATTTTGACTTAAAATGCACTGTACACACGCTTATACATACCTTACAAATACGAAATCTAATACAATTAGTCATGCTTCATTTATTACCATAGAAACTTGACACATGTCAAGATTTTATCTTTTGTATTAAAGCCACCTCACTTTGACACTCAGACATCTTATGTGGACTCCAATCTACAAGCTTCCCATTTCAGTTTTCATTCATTTTATGCACTGCTGGGTAATCATGCTTTTAAAACTTTCAAAATACCATCCTAGCCCAAAGTATTATAAAATTTACAAAGATTTAATTAGCTTGTGTTTCTATGTTGCTCACAGGAAAGTTCTGGTAACTAACAAAGTGTGTCAAACAAAATCACTTAGTAACATTGAAAACACTCTATATCAAGGACCACAGGGCAGGACTGGGTTTATCTAGCACTAGAGTATGTCTTTACCTTAAACTGTTCATCTGGAAATACCTGCTCATACACACACATTGATCAACCACTCTTACTAGAAATAGAAAAACTTAGCTTTAAACATTATTCTAACCATTCTTCTACAAGAAAAATCAACTGAAACTATTCTAGTAGATTAAAAGTCTCTATTTTTCCCTTACTCTTTTGATTTGAGCCTTCCTATGCAGGGATCTCTGTATATGAACCACAAGGTGCTCTAAATGCAGTATGCCCCCTTTTTGGAAAATGTTGATTAAAATATGTATTAACTCAGAGATTTTTAAGTAGGCCTGAAAAGCCAAACACTCAACAGCAGAGAATGTGGTGGGCTCTGTATAATAAAAGCTATCTCCTATAAGGAGTAAATTTATATACCAATAACAAGACCTGACTCATAACTGACAGAGCAAAATAATGAAAATCAGAACTTGTCATTTGGGCGCTATCAACCACCTGCTAGGAAGGTGAGGTTCTCACTACTTGATGCCACACACCTAAAATTCAATAACATACAGTACACACTGAACCAGACACCAAGTTTCCTTCTGTTACAACCTAGATTTTTTTTTTAATTATAGACAAAATGGCTAAAATAATGCTAAACTTTCCCTATAGTATTCCTGCATCATAAAGGTTTTCTAAACTGGAACAGTGTCAATCAAGTGATTTTGGAGTTTGAAAACAAGGGGTTAAAAACAAGTTTGTTTGTTTGTTTGTTTTCCAGGCTTCTCTCTACTCTTTAATGTCACCTGCAAGTTAGTCACAACTTTCATTTTTCCTTCTAAAACTAAAACTTGGAAATTTTGAGATACTTGATTTTTCAATTAAATTCCTAAAGTAAATGCTACGCAAAAAATTAACATGTATGCTAGTGAGTTAATGGATTTTTATCAGTTTTGTTAATAAGACAATGCCACATAGAAATTTTACAGTTAATGTAAAGACACAAAATTTTACTATAAAGCAACATTTTTATTCCAAACATATGATAAAAATAAGAACTTAAAGCCCCTATGTGTCAAAGATTTTTCTGAAATTTTATGAAAACATTTCACGAAAACAAAGAGTACAAATAATTTAAATAAACTCAGTTCTTTCAGATTGTTTGGTAATCATAAACACACTCTATACCTTCAAACGTGGTAACTTCTTTAAAATCTAGTTTGTAAAACATGAAAGCTGCTGGATTGTTTAATTAAAAAAATAATACTCTCTTAGCAATGAGGAGTAGACAAAGTCCATTACCTAATGACTTAAGCTCCACAGAGACCAACAATTTCCCCTTTGCTTCACTGTTCCATCCCAAGTATCCAGAACTGCCTTACACAAGCTGATGATGTCGCCATGATTATTTCAGAAAATAAAACTTCCCTTCCATATCTGAAATAATTTAAAATTCATTTATGTTGTAAATCATTTACAGGAATTTAGTTGTAGCTTTTATTGCTCTTTTAAATGACCTAGTTATTCAGTCTAGGCTTTTATCTGGGAAGTCTAGTTTGTCTCAAAAGTCGTCTGAAAATCTGCAGAAATGACACAAAAATAATTCACTTGAAAAGGCTTTGCTCTTCTATCTTCTTCCTTTATCAAGCAGTCAAATTCTTACAGGCAAACAGGAGTCTGCTATGCATCCCAAAGCCTTGCCACCTAACTAGGACAGAGTCAGCACCATATCTAACAGATCTAAACACCCACCCCCAGCATCGCCGTCAGGTAAAAAACATACTCTTTCCCTCCATCACCTAGTCCATAAACTCAGGATCTGGACCTGTGTTTTCTTGGTATAGTGATAATCCCAAAATGCTGGCCTGCCTAGGCAGGCAAACGTAAAGACAGCTTCCGGGACATGAATAAAATTTAATCATTTTTAAGCTTTTTTCTCTAACCTAATAACATTAGAAGGTCATCAGGACAGGGCATTATTGCTCTGGAGCCTGGTAGGGGGTATACCTGTCAACCTGATCTTCATATCTGAAATGCTTGTACTTCGGTCATCTAAGACCTGAATCAAAGCCCAAAATGACTGACTGCCTTACTCTCTGGGTAGCTCAGAGACTTCCAGAAAACTCCATTTTCTTCTCCTCACAGCTTTATTTCAGCACCGTTTGACCTCAAACACAAAGTTCAGTGTTCAGTGGAGATCAGAAGCCCAATCTTGGCTTTTACACCAGAGCAAATGAACAGAACCTGTGGTTCTTCAACAATTCTAAAACCAAGTCTCTTGGGAGGATTCAAGAGATGCTGACCCTGGAGTACCACCATGTTCTACCTGTGTGTGCACTCTTGACAATTTATTAGGAATTCTACTGACCAAGGGTCTGAGAATAAGTGACTTGATTGTTGGTTTGTTTTACCTACTTTCCCTAGAAGTAAAGTCAAACCTAACTGTAATGCAAAAATACAAAATGTAGTCAGATCTTGACATAGTCATTTGTGGAGAGGCACAGAGGGTTGGGGTCTATTCCCACAATATAGAAAAATGTCCTTGAGACAAGAAGCTAAACCAGGATCCCAGTAAATCCTGTGAGAGTGTTAAATAGCCATTGATTCCTTGAATTGACAGCTCACGCTATTTTCCATAAATTGGTATTTGGATGTTCTAAGTTTTTCAATGGCAACAAGTTGCAGCAGTAACTTGGAACACTGTTCGCTTGAAATCACTGTATACTCTGAAATTCTTTATAGCAGAAAATACCAAAGTGAGAAAAGTCCACTTTTGTAACATTCTGGTGTGTGTGTGTGTGTGTGTGTGTGTGTGTGTTTAAAAAATAATAAATTTCACTGTCTAAAAAGGTTAACATGTTCAACTTAAATTTGGACCAATGATTCTTATGATATCAGGTGCAGGTTTACAAATGTCTTCCCATGCCATTCAGATTTCTGCTGGTGACCTGTCTTGCTTCTTCAGACCTGATTTGACCCTGTTCTGAGTAAGAGATCATCGGATTACCGAGCTAGGTAGCGTAGCTGTACGCCATATTGTGTTTTTCGCTAATGTTTATAGTCTGTGTGTGTGCCTAGCATATGCTTGTGCAAGTGTGTTTATCAATATAACTTTTACGAAATCCCTGCCTCCTGCCTCTTCTGCAGCCTTAGGAAGGGGAGGGGCTGAAGGGGACCCTAAGAGCCACACACAGGGAAATGCATTAAAACAATTAGAGGACCACATTTCAACTTCAAAACCATACTCCCGTATTTGAGAATGGGGTGGGTTTTGTTATTTTGTTTTGTTTTGTTTTGTTTTATGTCTCAAAGTATGAGAGCGCGTTAACATTTTTTTTTTAATGTTTCGAAAGTGGCCCAAAGGCTAAAGAGAGGAGGACAAGGTTCAATCCTTGCCAAGCCCCCCCTGTCTACGGGTGAAAGCAAGCAGGGCAGGCGGGGCTACGCGTCCCAGCCCGGGTTCTCCGAAGCCAGTTCTCTGCGCGGGAGGAAAGCGACTGGGAGGGCGGGCAAGAGGGAGGGAGGGAGGGAGGGTGAGGAGAGGGGCGGGAGCCGGCGCCGCCAACAGCTCCGGAGCCCCGGCCGGTGCCCCTCAGCTCCTCTTCTGGGAAGCCGGGACTCCAGAAGCGGGGAGGAGAGACGAGACGCAGTGGCAACGACCGGACGCCCCGCCCGGGCCAGCGGCGGACCCTCCCCGCGGGGTCGCGCGAGGCCGCCGGGCGGGCGCGAGGAGGGGCGGCGGGAGGGCGCGCGGGGCGGGGCGGGGCAGCAGCCCCGGACTGCGGCTCAGAACTCGCGCCGCGGCCCCACCCCGCCCCCTCCTCGGCGGCCCGCCACCCCCGACTCCCGGCGACTCGTAGACGCCGGGCCGCGCTCCGCACGCACACACCCCTCCCTCCCGCCCGCCCCACAACAAATTAGAGTTTTTGGCGTTACCTCCTCGCGCTCTTTAATCTTCTTTCCTCAACTCCTAAACTTCCCCCCGCCCCTACTTCTTCGGCAGAAGGCCCACATTGGGCGCCTGAAGCCGCGAACCTCTACCTTGCCCGACTATTGGGCGGATCGCATGCCACTCGCTGCTTCAGCTGACCAATAGCGATTGGACAGCCCTCGTGAGGTTGCCGCCCATAAACAAAATGCACTCTTCCTCCTCCCCTCCGCGGCCCCTCCCCTAACTGCCCCGTCCCTCATCTCTGTCATCTTTGATTGGCCTAAGAGACACCCAATCCGCTATCTCAAGCATCGACTGGTGAGCGGAAACTTCATTCAGAGCAGTTTTAACAGTCTATTGGTCAATGTTCTCAACTCTTCCCGCCCACCAGCGCCCTGTGTAGAGAGGCCAGCTGTCTCTCGTTATTCAGTGATCCAAAAGCTGGGAACCTATTGGTCGACAGAGGCCGTCAGACCGGACTGTAGTGATCGGTGATTGGTCAGTGTAGGCACGATCAAGTTTGGTTGTTTACTCCTCCACTTCCCCACCCTCCTTTTCATCCAGGTCCCCGCCCCTCTCCCGACTGCTTTTACTTTCTACGCATTTCTATTTCCTCCTTTATTTATTTATTTGTGATAAACTTAAATGACCCGAGGATAGAGGCGGGACTCCAAGAGGGGCTAGAGGATGACGGGCGGCGGCCTGGGGCCAATTGTCGCGGGGACTGCGGGGTGAGGGGCAGCGGCGGCGGCCAGTGAGAAGCAGGTGTCTGCCGCGCGCCGCCTATGGAGCCGGGATGCCCCAGCGGAGGCGGCGGTTACCCGCTGTCTGGCTCGCCCGGAGGGGGAGGGGAGAGAAGGGGCTCAGTGCAGGGAGGAGGGGTGTCGCGGTCATGGGCAGTGGCTGTCCTGGCCAGCAGGATCCTGGCGGTGGGAGGGAGCCCTGGGCGGGAGGCGACCTGTGGCCCTGGGAGACAGAGAGGCGGGAGCAGTGTTAGGACTCCCAGGGAATGTGTTTCTGCAGAAAAATACCGTGTAAAACCGTCTGCTGAGAGCCGCCCTTAATATCAATGAGGATTTATTATCCTACCGGAAAAAGCAGATTATGTTTCTTATTACTAAACGCCTGAAGTACTGACGACCCAACTGAAGCCCACAAAATTCAATATCCTGGGAGCTAGAAGGAATAAAGCAACACGGAAAATTAAATGCAGTTCAGATGCTTCAATAAAACCTTCATCTTCATCCATTTGTCACTCAGCATAGTACTCCCCAGAGCCAAATTCTAACAAATACTGGTCAGGCCAGGGCGGGGTGGAGGGAGGAAGGGGGTGAGGCCTGAGGCCAGCAGGAAGCCAAGGATAGATTCCTGAAAAGAATTCCTTAAAAGGACTAAGATGGAAAAAAGAATGGCTTTTCACTCTACAAAGAAAAACAATTCCTGCCAAAATAAGAACTAATACTTTTTAAGGAGCTTAATTTGTCACGAAAGGGATTTGTCAGAAACACCAAGCCTACATAGAAACTGTATTTGTAATATTGGTTATTAATACAGAAAATAATCTTATAGATTATAGACTTGAAAAATAGATTCTTGTAGACTTGAAGTAAGTTTAAGCCTGGATTTCACGTAGGTTTTCTCGACACACACTGAATACTTTGAACACCAAATATTTGCTTTGACTAAGTAGAAGTCTGGCAGACCATAAGCAAAACAAAATTAGCCCTGATTTAAAAAAAAAAAATAGCACAAGGCCTTGACTTCATTAATACATTACGGCCATTCTGAAGGATATGGGTGTGGCTATCAGAATCTTGAAAATGCTTAAAATATAAGAGAACTGAAGGATGTTTGTTGTAGAAAGGGCTACCGAGTGTGTATAAACTATAAATTTGTGTATAAACTCTAAGTAATAGTTTTACAGGAAAAAGTCCGCTCGGAACAATCAGCTTCACATGAGAAAATTAAGTAAAATTTAACAAAAGTGGGCAACTAGTTAACCCCATAACTTTAAGAAGAAATGACTACTTCATATTCGTATCATTTCTCATACATTTGTAAAGACACTTTGCAGTGTTTTGTAAATGTGAGGTTCATGGTGAGGAACCATAAAGGCAACTGTAAAAAATATCTGACAGTGACAAGGTGAGGTCTTGGTGTTACTACCTGTATTTTTTACTGTCCAATTCTGGTGTTAAAAAGGCTTTGGGCTCTAAGGAATATCTCATTGTTCATGTTTACATTGCATGGCTACCCTGACGACTGTGGGTTTTTTTGCTTCTCCCAGACAGAGACACCCCAAACATGTATTAAGAATCCCCTAACTGTGGGGCATGAGATATTTTCTCCTTAACATTTAAGAGAACTGGAGAGTGATTTTTGGTGGGCTGGTGTGGTGGTTCAGTGGGTGTAGGGGCTTCTGCCAGGACTGATGATTTGAATTTGATTCCCCATAACCCCCCTGGTAGAAGGGAAGAACCAACTCCCCCAAGTTGTCCTCTAACCTCTAAACTTGCCTCATGTACCTACACAAACACAAAATTAAATAAATGAATAAATAAACATTTTTAAATTGTGTGTCCAAAAAGGTTAAGAAATTTTAAAAAAAAAAGTTGATTGAAAATAAAAAGATTAGCAGTGCCTAGAAAAGGTTTATAAAAATGTCTTTTAGTCATCTAATCACAATCTGTTTGCCTCTTTCCAGTATTCTAGTTCTTCATTCACTCAACAAGCATAAGTATATATTCTCCACACTAATTAAAAATTTTAAATGGAGACAAAAATACCAAAACTAGACTGGATTATGCTTTTTTTTTCCTCCAGAGTTCTCTGCTTCTTAGAAGAAAAGAAACAAATTACTCTGCTGTGCATGTTTGCATCATTATTTTATATATAAATATAAATAGATATAGATATATAGATATATATAACACCACCTTCCAAAGGAGTTGGAAATAATCAGAATACACTAAAATTATCACTATGTTGAATTAAAAAATAAATCAGTTACTGCTCTCATGGGGCTTAGATTCTATGAGGGCACTACATATCTGCAGCATAATATATAAGGTCATATATAACATAACTATATACCATGTAGCATAATTAACGGCACCACTAGGTGAAGTAGAAAAAGTCTGAATGATGTGATCCATAAATCGTGTAGTATATCAGAAAATATAAATTATTTCCATCTGAGAGACAGTTGAGAAAATCTCAGTGACCAGTAAGTATTCAAAGGAAGCACACAGGAGAAAGCAATAAATGTCCAGGATAATGAAAGGCTTGGGAACTTCTTGAATTCATAAACTCTTATTGTTGACGTAATATTGGTATTTAGAAGATCCATTAGGGAATTTACAACCCTGTATACAATACACATCACTTAATAGTTTTACCCTTTAAAGAACAGGCACATGAGCTCACTGATAACAAAAGCACATTAACAGAAATAAGAAAATAGGAAAATAAAAATCTTCCTCTCCTAGTGCCATAAAATTGAACTAGACAGCAAAATTTGTCAGGACAATATGCAAAGCATTAAGGTTGGATGAGTCATTCTCAAAGCAACTTAAGGAGGACACTTGTCAACACACATGCACCCCAGATGTGAAGCAAGTTCTCCTGCCCCTGGAAACATTATATAAAATTTCTTGAACCACAAAACCCACAATGTGGTAAAAGTCTGAAGCCCTTTATAATACTTCTTCACGGGAGTCGCAGGCGCTTAGCCTGTTTTGCTCTATCCTCAGATTCTCCTTCCAATGCCTGCTCTTTGTTCTGCTCAAAGCTTTGTTGTAAACTGAAGAGTCATACCAAACCATAAGCAGTTTCCAACAAAAACTTCACATAATTAGGATATAATGTACTTGACTTACTGGGGCTGGGGGAAAGAACAGAAACAGGGTCCCACATAAATGGCATGTTGTTAAAATTGCAGATTGGTAACAGAGATCATGAGGGAGGGGACTGTTTTAGTAAATGGTATTAGATAAATCAGAACTGATCTCTAAATAATACATAAAAATTAACTTTGGGTACTTTATGGATACTAGGTGGAGAATATAGTTGATAGTTTATTTGAAATGCACAAGTGGGTGTAGGGAGAGATCTGTGTTCACTGGGAAAAGCAAAAACAGTAAATAGATTTCTAGCATAATGAAAGGCCCAGGAATCCACTCAAATCCACAGATCCACTTGTCCTAAAACCAGCTTAATCTGTGTGGTGTCAAAGTAACAGGTTTAGAAACATGTAAAAGATCTGTAAGGCAAACCAGCAAGGGCACAGCAAGAAAGGGAAGAGGAGGAGCGGTGCTATAAGTGATACACACCATCTCACTCGCTAGGGTCCAAAACACAATAAAATGTAGGATAGGAGAGAGTAAGCAAAGAGCCTGCTTTTTGTCTCTTTCAGTTTCATGGTGCAGGAGGAGCTGAGAGTTCTACATCTTCATCTGAAGGCTGCTAGTGGAAGACTGACTCTAGGCAGCTAAGACAAGGGTCTTAAAGCCCACACCTGCAGTGACACACCTACTCCAACAAGGCCACACCTACTCCAACAGGACCATACCTTTTAATAGTGCCACTCCCTGGGCTGAGCATGCTCAAATCATCACACTCCTCTTGTACACATCTTGCAACTGACATGACATTTGTCCTGTGTCCATTGTCCTAAAGGATCAAGAACTCAAACCTCTAAAACAGTGAGCCGACATAAAATCTTCCTCCTGGAAATTGCCCTGTTGGGTATTTGGTCACAGTTGGCACAAATGTAACCGGTACAGTTGCTGTGAATCCATGAGCCCTTGTAATTTCTTGTAATTGATCGACGTACTTCTAATTAGATTCATACAGTTCATCAGTTATCTTAGTTGATGTTCATGGACCATTTTACTGTTGCATTAAGATAGACTGTTTCATTATTATCATGAGAAATATTTTACAGTCTGGCTGGCCTTGAATTCACTTTATATTCTTCATTAGACGCCCACTGAGCTTGTACTCTTTCGGGGTGGGTTTGCAGACATGTATCACCTGCCTTGATAGACATTTTATTAAAGTTTTGCATATAGAGTTTGTATCTATCTATGTCTTGGCAAACTCTCTTAGCACTTATGATTTACTAGTGCTCTAGATTTTGTTGAGATTCATGTCATATGGGTTATTTTTTCCTGTAATTCACTTGTAACTTGTCTCTATAGGTTTATGTGATCTTTGATGTAATAACACCAGCAATGTCCTTTTTACTATGTGGCACATACACTAGAGTGTGAACAGATATTAAATATGAACATCTCCATCTGGTAGCAACAATCTTTTAGCCTACAATAGAGGACTTCTTTCCACTCTTTTTAGTATGGTCTCAGATACACTAAAGAATATAGGATTCACATTTTTTTTAATTAACCTTAATTCTCTAGGAAAACATAGCAACAAATTTATAAATTCAGGACAAATCACTGCATTTGTATGGCTGAATGTCTGGATTATTTAACAATGTATAGAAATTAGCAGAATGTAGATTACTGAGGTGGTAGATAAAGTAGACAATGCTTATCAGTGAGTTTTTAAGAAAACAGGACAAGTTAAAAAAAAACATTAAAACAGCTTCAGTTGGAAAAAAAAATCTCAGTGAATCAAAGATTAATTACATATCTTCTGCACCTGAAAGCGTAATGGTTTCAGATCAAGAATATTAGTAAGAAAAGAGCTGTCACATCCTTTCTTTCTCTTCCTCATTAAGTGCTTAAGCCTATTCTCAGAGAATATTTTGTTTTCTGCTCACTCATTGTTATCAGAAGGAATGGAGTACCATTGTGATTTGTTTTTCCTTGAAGAACCTGACTTCACCTGATGGCAGAGGTCACTAACTCCATGAACAATGGCAAAAACAGATTGTACCTCTCAGTAAAGCCCATCACTTGGGAACATAAAACATAAAGGAAACTTGAGAGGTTAGCTTTTTTCTTCAAATGGTGCAGCCCAAACTTTTCAAACACAACTTGATCTCGTTCTCAATTCGGTTGCCAGAGAAGATTTGTCAAAACCCTCTTCAGTAACCACAGTGTCTAATATCTATTACAAATGTAATGCCTCCAGGCTTATGAAATGCAACTTTATGAGTAATATTTCAATAGCAAGTTATTTTAAAGTTTATAAATAAGATGCCTACCTGAGGTACAAGTTGTAAATATGAAAATATGTACTATTTGACTTTCCTTTTCCTGGGGCATTGAGAAGTCATGCCCATTCCCTCTGGTTATACACGAGAAACTAGGATGTTTGTTTCCTTGTCTTTTAAATTTACCATATTCTATAGGCTCTCGTAGACTGCATAGTATGCACATAGAACTGAAAATTCTGCAACTGCAATACTGTAATTTGAATAAAAATTATCATTGAAAACACATGCATACACACACACATACACACACACACACACGCGCGCGCGCGCGTGCGTGTGTGTGTGTGTGTGTGTGTGTGTGTGTGTGTCATTATGATTGATACAGATAAACTGATTTGGGGGCAGGAGACTGATTTTGGAGCTAAGAGTTTTAAAATGTCCAAGAATTAAAAAAAAAATTAAAAACTAATACTGTTTAAAGCATGTTCGAACAATGTGCTTGAATTAGGTAATTATATTCTTAGGAACCTGGGATGGTTTAAGTTTGGAAAACAAGCAAAGGAGTGTACCTAGTTTACAAAGTATCTATAAAAGCTAATTGTGTATGGAGCCACTAGACATTTAATAATAATGGAATGGGATTATTACACGAGTTTCTACAGTAAGGTTGCATGTTCCACAAGGCCAGACAACCTACTTTGCAAGTAGATAGATCTAGGAGTACGTAACCCGTCTTTGCTAGAATCCCTAGTATCTTTCAATCCTAAGCCCTTTTAATGTTTCCTATATTAGTAGTGAAAGAGAACAAATTCCATGTAGGAGCAGGAAATAAAGGACAGACCTAACACCTACTTCCTATGATCTACCTCCTGATTTACTGTGAGCAGCACTGTTTACTTGAATTTTTACATATTAAACAAATGTTTGATTTTGTTGTTGTTGTTGTTTGTTTTGTTTAGCCCAAATTCCCAGGCCACATAAAATTTTGATTTAATGGAGTGCAGAAAACGTATCTTAAAAATTTCACTGTATTACATGGTGATTTAAATGTGATTTGGATAAATTGAAAAAAAAAATGTCCTTTTTCTGTTGTGCTTCGGGAACAGTGTATTTATGGTCTGCCTGTCTGATTCCCATCATGCCTGTCTGATTCCCACCATGTTCTGCCTGTTTGTCAGGGTGTAGGAGTTGCAGTGACAAAGTATAGCATAGGAAAAACTCTGAGAAGACAGTTACAATTTGAAACTCACACATCCAACATAGCTTCATTTTTAATGCTTGCTCTCCAGCTTGTGTATGGTACTCTTTTAAATGCTGTGGAGCCTTAGAAGGTGAGGTCCCTCCTGACTGATAGAACCAGGTTATTCAGGGCAAGCTTCCTGGTCCCAGTCCAAACATTTCTGCTTCTTGATCAGCCATGATGTGAAGAGCCACGGCCTCACACCTCCGCTGCCCCAGATAACTCTCATCTGATGGACTGCAATCTTTCCAAACCATAAGCAAAACTAAACCCTTTCATCCCGCAGTCATTCGTGTCAGCAATTTCTGCCACAGCACACGAAAGTAGCAAGAACAGTGAAATCATAGCTCCTCTAGCAGCAATAAGTTGGTGGAGGTCAAGTCAAGAGTAGTATTGTTCTATAAAGAAGAGAACTTCTTTATAGAAGGGGGCTGGAGACATGGCTCAGTAGCTACAGGCATACACCACAAAGACTTGACAATCTGGGTTCCTACAGCTCACGTGGTAAAAATAGAGAGCAGATTCCCTTAGCTGTCTTCTGGAGTCCATAGGCACCATGGCCAATACACACACACACACACACAAATTAAATAAATGTAAACAAGCAATTCGTTTTTTAATTTTCAAAAGAAAGCTTCCAGAGAAGAGATTTAAGGGGAAAAAAAAGACAGCAGGAAAAAAGTTTTGTGGGTACCAAACCTATATTAGAAGATTTATCTCTTACCCTGAAGCCTAACAAAGCTCTTAGTATAAGTATATATAGTCTTTCTCTGTCTTGATGGTGCTTTTAGAAATGGGAAGCTGTAAGCCTCCTTTGGAGCCTAGCGTCTAGAGCAACCTATAATTACCTGGTGGGAACAAACAGAGGGAGCATTAAGCAGATACTAAGAAGGCAGTAGAATTTAAGCCAATTTTTAACTTTGCTTGAACATTTTGGCCAGTACTGGCTGTTAAAATAGGAAATTGATTATTTGGACTGAAAAAAATGGAGGTTTTTTTCCTGACCAGTAGTTATTTTATATTCAGTTCTGAAAGAACATGGTGTTTGTTTCATTTCTTTGTTCTGTTTTCAAATTTATTTTTCATGATAGGCCTTTCAATAAAAGAATACATGAATAATTTCTCAGGGTCCCAGTATCATACAACTTACACACACTACTGAACTAGGAAGGACTGCATTTTGGAAGTGGAAT
>LR749762.1:1435723-1472054 GCA_902729485.2 Mus minutoides
TTTTTCCTGACCAGTAGTTATTTTATATTCAGTTCTGAAAGAACATGGTGTTTGTTTCATTTCTTTGTTCTGTTTTCAAATTTATTTTTCATGATAGGCCTTTCAATAAAAGAATACATGAATAATTTCTCAGGGTCCCAGTATCATACAACTTACACACACTACTGAACTAGGAAGGACTGCATTTTGGAAGTGGAATAATCCCAATTGATAAAAGACACTGCACTGGTTTGCACTAAAGAAGATACCTCAAGTAATGTCACCAGGAATCAAATGCTCTTGGTATCTTTCACAGTGGCTTTGTTTAATTTCACTTTGACATGACTATCATACTTTAACAAAAACGAGGAGGAAAAGGAGAGCTTCAGGTATAAGCTATGTTATCCTCTGCAAGTAAATAGCAAGTTTATTGGTTCATGCAACAGAAATCCAGATGTGGTGGTCATTTGGATATGGTTCGATCAAAATTCTGGAACACATTTAGCTATTGTGTGTGTCACTTGAAGTTGTTGTGATGGTTTACATCCTTGTAGACACACATGACACCAGAGCAAGATGACAAATCTTTGAACAGTTGGACAGGTGTCCTATATTCTGTAAATACCAGTGTCATCCATTACCTATCCTGAGTCTAGTATCTCAGAAAAGGAGTATCTGAACCCTGCTGGCTGGTTTCTACTAACCCAGAGAACCCTTGGAAATAGGAGTTTTATTAGTGACAGCCAAGCCCAGTGGCTTCTGTATGATAGATAAAATGTGAGAAAGAATAAGGACAAAGTAAAGGCTCATGGTCCCAGAATGATAAATTGTGTGTTTATTGTCTTATCAAAAGTCCTGGGGCAGGAAGTTGGCAAAGGAATAGTTCCTCTGCTAAGGCTTTCTCAAATGTCAAGGTCTTCTGGGTTCCAGTGGACTCAGAGTGGATATTGAAAGGATCACTGTAGGCAGGAAGGTGTTTGGATGGGAATCCAAAAAGTAGCTGCATTCTACAAAGGTGCTTCAGAGACCCTTGAGGTTCAGTTCCAGACTGCCATAGTAAAATACATTTCTCAATAATGCAAGTCACGAGATGTTTTGGTTTTCCATACCAGTGCATATAAAAGTTATTTATTAAGCATCATGTCTACAAAAGCAATGTACATAAAAAAAAGACTTGGTTGCTGAAGTTCTAATGGCCATCTGAGCTTTTAGAGACTCATAATGATTTTGCTAGTGCAAGGCTGTGGCGCAGGTTGATGGGTACTCATTGAGAACAACATTGATTTTTAGAGGTTTGCCTGTGGTCTTTTCTTAAAATGAAACAGCAATGAAGGTTGTTTCATCAATTGACCATTCTGAGAAATATTTCTGAGAAACACAATGAAATTTGATAGCATTTTGTCCCCAGTCAAACTTCTTTTGAAAATTTAAGACAGTCTTTGCAAATCCTATTGCTACTTTGTCAACTAAAGTGATACAATGACATAAATTGTCATTTCAACAACCATGACAGTGGATTCACAAGGAGATTCTATCTCAAAAACAAACAAACAAAACAAAACAAAACATTCTTTGCCTATCTGTAAATAGCTACTCAATATTTTAAAGTTTCATGATAAAAATGTAGCAATTTAGTCAAATCTGCTTCTAATTCTATTTCTATCCTATCTGCAATTAATTCTTCCACTGTAGTCTTGGCTTCCCCAGTCATTCATAAAGACCAGCACCAACTTCTTCCAAATGCCTATTCCTGTTTCTATTTTGACTTCCTCTCATCAATCATGAGTAATCTCAATGGACTCTAGAGTGGTGAGTCTTTCTAAACGTGAAGCACTGGAGCAGATTCTACTTTCTGTATGTGTGTATGTAGTTTATCTGTATGTGTTCCTCTGTGTGTGTGTGTGTGTGTGTGTGTGAGAGAGAGAGAGAGAGAGAGAGAGAGAGAGAGAGAGAGTCAGATGCTGTCAGTTGTTTTACTTCTTACACTGTTTTAGTTATGTTTTGTCTTGTTTTGTTTTTTGAAACAATGACTCTCATTGAACCTGGATATGAAAAATGTGACAAGACAAGACGACTGGTGAGTGAGTCCCAGGAATCCTATTGCTGCAGGACTCCAGCACTTGGATGCTAAATTCACATGACCCATGTGGCATTTCATGTGTGTGCTAGGGAATCTCGATTCAAATCCTTGTACTTGTGAGGCAAGCACGTTTAGCTGAGCTTTTTTATCCTGGGAGATGAGAGACTCCCAAGACTCAAAGGCAGAGAGACCTGAGATGAAATGCCCAACACTGGGGAGAGGGAACTTGTAGAATCTATCTTTCGTAGAAATATAGGGAGGGTATCATGTGGATAGATGGGGTTGCCATTCCACAGTCAAAAACTGATCCAGACTTGTTCCTAAAAGAACTGCAGGGACAAAAATGGAGAAGAGACTGGGGGAAAGGAGGTCCAATGACCAGTCAAATTGGGACCCATCTTAAGAGGAGGCTCCAAAACCTGACACTATTACTGATACTATGATATACTTACAGACAGGAGCCTAGCATGGCTGCCCACTGAGAGGCACAAGTAGCTGACTGAGACAGATGCAGATATTTACACCCAACCAATGGTCTGAAGTTGGGGACCCCTGTGGTTGAAGTACTGAAAGGCTGGAAGTAGTTGAGGAGGAGGGTGACCCCATAGGAATACCACAGTCTCAACAAACCCGGGCCCCCAAGATCACTCAGACACTGAGCCACCCACCAGGCAGCACACACCAGCTGATATGAGGCCCCACACACATATACAGCAGAGGACTGCCTGGTCTGGCCTCAGTGAGAGAAGAGGCACCTAACCCTTGAGAGAATTGAGGCCCCAGGGAATGGGGAGACCTGGTGTGGTGGGAGTGGGGGTGGAGGGACATCCTCTTGGAGTCGAGGAGGAGGAATGGGATGAGGAACTGTCAGAGGGCAGAATGGGAGGGGGATAATGACTGGACTGGATAAAAAGATTAAAGATAATTTTTTAAAAAGTAAGAGAAAGAAAGAAAGAAAGAAAGAAAGAAAGAAAAAGAAAGAAAGAAAGAAGAATTAAAAAGAAAGGGATAATATAATTAAAATTCAAAGTGCCCCCTTTATCTGTGGGATACAGATTAGATGTTCCATTAGCGGAACACATCTCCACCAGAGCTCTTGGGTGACCAAAGCCTAATCTCCCTGAGCAGTAATAGTATGAAAGTAATCTGTTTAGTTTTTTTGGTTTTTTGTTTTTCCTGTGTAGTAGGTCTCAACAGTGGGCTTATAATATTTAGCA
Source organism: Mus minutoides (assembly GCA_902729485.2). NCBI lineage: Eukaryota > Metazoa > Chordata > Mammalia > Rodentia > Muridae > Mus > Mus minutoides. The sequence continues at coordinate 1,439,000 of LR749762.1, forward strand.
AACCATATTGTAAACAGATGTGTTGCCATCCAGGCTCTGTTGTTCCATTTATAGAACATAGGCAGAGTAGACTTAGTATAATTCTAAAAAGGCTGGAGGCCTCTCAACAACAGCAATTTGAAGTCAACAGCTGCATCAGCCCATACGAAGACTCAGCCTGAGTCTGAAACTTTGAAACCAGGCTCTGGCTTCTCCTTAGGAGAGAAAGCCGTCTCAGGTGGGCTCCATTTTTACACTGAACTCTGTAGGTCGAGTACAGCAGTCTTCCTGTCCACAATCCTGACTGGATTCAGAGACTCTACTGCAATTTCTGTATCAGTACTTGCTGCTCTGTCTAACGGCTGTGTCCTCTTCTCCTTCCCCGGAGAGACGGACCTCTGCTACCCTCTGACTTTGCTTAACTCTCTACCTTCATAAAATCAGAGCTACTTAGAACTTTTCTGATTTGGCTTTGGCCTAATGTAATTTTGTAGCTGGATGATCTCTTCAGATGACTAAAACTTTCTCCACGTCAGCAATTGGGATTACGTTGTTTTACTTATCAACGGTGCATGCTCTCTGAAGCAGAACCTTTAATATCTTCCAGAAACACTCTCTTCTCAGACATACCTTGACTAAGCATTTGGTGCCAGACAGCAACTCTTGGCTTTTGACATATTTCCCTCTGATTCTTAATATTATTAATCTCTAGGTTTTTCTCTGCACGCACGTGTGTGTGTGTGTGTGTGTGTGTGTGTGTGAATGTGTGCGCGTGCGCGCGTTCGTACGTGTCTGTGTGTATTTATGTATGTACTAAAAGGAGCTTGAACCTAGAACCTCACATATGCTAAGCAAGTCTTCTAACCACTGAGCTGTCCCCTAACCCTTATTTGTAGTCTTCATTAAAAATTAGAAGTATGCCGGGCATGGTTGGCACACGCCTTTAATCCCAGCACTCGGGAAGCAGAGGCAGGCAGATTTCTGAGTTCGAGGCCAGCCTGGTCTACAAAGTGAGTTCCAGGACAGCCAGGGCTATAAAGAGAAACCCTGTCTCGAAAAAACAAAAAATTAAAAATTAAAATTAGAAGTACATGATTCTTTCTTTTTACTTGAGCACACGGAGCTTTTAATTGATCAAATTTCAATATTGCTGTATCTCAGTGGATAGGAAGGGCCAAGAATATGCAAAGATGTAGAAATAGCTGGTTGATGGAACAGTTCATCAGAGCACACAAATGTGTTAGCCAAGTTCACCATTCCAATATTGGACCCATTTGTTGGGCCCCCAAACAGTTTCAGCAACAATATCAAGAATCACCATATCAGATATTATAATAGTCATGAAAATATTTAAATTGAAAAAAAAAAAGAAAATATTTAAAATATTGTGGCAATTACGAAAATGTAACGCAAACATAAGTCAGCATCTATTGCCCCAACTATAGCATCACCAGGCTTATTTGAGACAAGGCTATTATAAACTTTCAATTAAGTGGCAGGGGGTGGGTTTTGGGGTTATTTTTTTTAAGCAGTATCTGCAAAGTGCATTAAAGCAAGGGTAAAATGATATTAGAGCCTGTATAGGCTTTTAGACCACATTTCTAATTGTCCTATTTTATGTCCTCAATGAAAATTAGTCTTGTCTACTGCCATAGACATACTGACTAAAATAATTACATTTTAGAATTTTTGAACTGTAAAAAAGCTGAATTTTTATTTGGAATATAAAAGAATTAACTAATAGTTTCCAATGGGAAGTGATATTTGAGATTGGTAATAATACTTCTATGCAAAAGAAAACATCTGTTTTTCTGGAAATGAAAAGTGTATGAAAAATATCATGGTGTGGGAGAGACCGTTTGAATAAGAAATATTTTCCCAATTGCTTTTTGTTGTGTAAAACTTAGCCTAGGTTTCAGAAGCCTAGGTGCCCTGATGCCTGAGGCATGGGTTCACACAACTAGGAAAGAATGCATGGCTAGTGTCTGGGATTAAGGGGAATAATCAGGTCAATTTTTTTTTTTTTTTTTTTTTTTTGGTTTTGGTTTTTCGAGACAGGGTTTCTCTGGAACTCATTTTGTAGACCAGGCTGGCCTCGAACTCAGAAATCTGCCTGCCTCTGCCTCCTGAGTGCTGGGATTAAAGGCATGTGCCACCACACCCGGCTTCAGGTCAATTTTTAATTAGAAAACAATATGAACAATAATTTGATCATACATGCATTTTTAATCCCCACACATGGGCAGCAGAGAAGAGTGGATCTCTGTGAGTTTGAGACCAGCCTGGTATATAAAGAGTTCTAAAATAGTAAAGACTAAAGCACAGAGAAACCTTGTCTTGAAAAAAACTCAAACGAACAAAAGACAAAAAAAAAAAAAAAAAAAAAAAAAAAAAAAAAAAAAAAAAAAAAAAAAAAAAAAAAAAAAAAAAAAAAAGAAAAGAAAAGAAAATCCCTCAAAACAGCAAAATTCATTTTTTTGTGATTGTTTTCTAGAATCTTTACTGAGCAATTCTTTTAAGTTGAAGTTGATGCTTAAAAGACTGTAAAAGTTTGAGATTGAAGGATCTTCCAGGAAAGACTCAAAGTTATGAAATATAACTTAAGAATATTGCCAGATAAGATACTTCCAAGGTACCCTGCCTTTGCTACATCTTTTCTATTACTGAGTCATGGTTGAAAATGTCAAAACAGCACAGAGTTTGGAACTTAAACATTGCAGAATTATTCTGGACACATATACATAATCATCCACTGTTGTGCTCTCGTGTTGTGGGTGGGGTTGAAGGCTCATAGATAAACGCCCTCCTTTCCTCCTGCAGTCCTGAGAGTGTATGTGGCTGCTGGGTAGGGGTCTATACAGCTAATGATATAGTCACTCAGTATTTTCTATGTCACCCAAATTTCTCAATACAATCCTGTATAGTTTGGTTACCGGCTGTCTCTTTTCTTTCTTTCTTTTTTTTTACTTTTTATTTTTTAACACCTCCGGGTATGATTTTTTTTACTTCTCAGAGAACTGAGGAGTATAAAGTTTTTCAACAGACATTTGTTTCTATGAATACATAGCTGTTGCTTGAGGAAGTTACTGGCTGATTTCTCTCTCCAGTGAAAGTAAATCAAATGCGGAGAAGGAAATAACAGATAACCTGTTCTGTTCATTTTTAGTCTTAGAAGACATCTTGGAGGGCTTCTCACATATGAAAGAAAATTTCAGCTGTCACTTTTTTTTTTCTTATAATAGATAGCAAATACATTTTGGTATAATTAAAAAATTGAATTTAGAAAGCACATTGGGACTGCTGTCAGTCCAATTTATTGTGTTGTTTCTGAGGATCTCAGTGTTGGAAGACTGAGCTAACTCCTTGGGGAGGATGCATAATATTCCTGCCCTTAACAAAAAAAAAAAAAAAAGAGCCCATAATCTTACAAAAGAAAAAGACATGCATGCTGTGTACAACAGAACACAAGTATGCTTGTAACAAAGGCTGTTTTAGTAAGGTATTTCCATTTCCAATCAAAGGGATTCAATGGGTGTTTTCATTTGAGCTCACATAATACAGGGATGAGTTTTGAGATAATGCTCTATGCTCTGGCATGATGGCAGCTTGTTCTAGATTCAAGGAGCTAGAAGGACCCAGTAGCAGGTTCTACAATGAATGTGTAGTTACTCGGGAAGTCTATTTTTATCTTTGTCTTTGAGTATCTCCTGCAGTTCAGAATTCTAAGAGATACTCTGGTTTACTTAGCTAATTATTCAAACCTCGTTTCGGCTGAGCTTGTCTTCTCCACTCAATAGGTAGGAGGACTTGTTAGCTTTGAGAGAAGTAAGATCTGGTCTGTGATGAAATATGATGCTCTCCTGAGTTGGTATGCAGTATGGAGCAGTGTGGGTATAGCAGTAAGCGTGTAGCCAGCAAGCCCTTTGTAAAACCAAGTGTGAGAGGGAATGAATCTTGAGTGTCAACTTGATGGGAGTTAAATCAATGTGGAGACAATGAGCCACATCAGTGATGGAGTGTCATTACTTCAGTGGGAATTACTCAGTTTCATTACTGAGGTGGGAGGACTTACCCTAAATGTGAGCAGCACCATTCTGCAGGCATGGGTTTGGGAGGAGATAAGCATGGCAAAGAGCTGAACACTAACATTCATTGCTTTCTACTTCCTGGCTGCCACTCTGAGCCTCGGTCCCCAAAAGTTCCCTACCATAGAAGACTGTACCCTCAGACTGTGAGCCAAATTAAACCCTTTTGTCTTATTTTTACTTCCCACCATTGGGTTAAGAAACACTGACCAGAAGCAACAAGGGGGAGGGAAAGGTTACACCAAAGTCCATCAGAGCAGGAACTCGTGCACTGCAGTGGGAGGTAGGAAGAATGGCAAAAGACTCTTTCTTTTTCTTTTTTTTGTTTTTTTGTTTTTTTGTTTTTTTGTTTTGTTTTTTCGAGACAGGGTTTCTCTGTGTAGCCCTGGCTGTCCTGGAACTCACTTTGTAGACCAGACTTGCCTCGAACTCAGAAATCCGCCTGCCTCTGCCTCCCGAGTGCTGGGATTAAAGGCGTGCGACGCCACGCCGCGAAAGACTCTTAACTAGCTTACTCCTCTGGCATTCTCAGCTATCTTCCTTCTAAACCCAGGCCCGCCTGCCCAGGGATGGAACTGTCCACAGTGGACTGAGTCATCATACATCAATCAGCAGACAAGAAAAAAAGCCTCACAGACATGATCAATCCTACTGAGGCAATTCTTCAGTTGAGGTTCCCTCTTCCCTGTCACCTCTAGAATTGTGTATTGACAGGTAAAGCTATGATACCAAGTATTTTGTCATATCATCATCATCATCATCATCAGCAGCAGCAGCAGCAGCAGCAGCAGCAACAACAACAACAACAACATCACCCATGGAGCAAAGTTGGTGAAATTAGCTCATAGTTAAGAGTACATACTGCTTTTGCAAGGGGCCAGAGTTCAATTTTCAGCGTCTAAATCCAGAGGCTCATAATTGCCCTTAAGTCTTGTCCCAGGAGATCCACTACCCACTTCTGGCCTCCACAGGTAGCCACATATATGTGCATATATACATGTGTGTAGACATAAATAATAAAATTATTTTAAAAGGAAAATGCACTAGTACACCAAGTGAGATCTCATGGCAGGGAGGATATGGACTGGGAGATGAGCGGTAAGCAGTGATCACAGTTCTAAGGAACACATAGGGCAGCCTTCTAACATAAGAGCCTTGGCCAGGATAATAAAGCTATAAAACAGCCTTTATTGTTTCTCATAGTAATTGAGACAGATTTTTAATATAACTTTTAAAAAACTTGACTATGAGCCCAAAACCATGTATAAGAATTAATTACACTAATTAAAGGCTAATTTTCTGCTTGTGGAGGTAAAGCTAGAAGTAGGGTTTCTTTTTTTTTCCACAGTACTAAGTGGATCTTTATACAAATATATGGTCTCAGAGCAGAGATAAGCATGAGTTGATTACAGTGCCACTTCACAGCCTAATGAAAATGAGAGGAGGACCTGGAGGATGCCCGTGAAGAGCAAAGACATATTTGCTAAAGTAGGACCATAACTTTATCCCAGAAGTAAACCAACTGCATCTAGGAGATGGGTCATATTTTAAAACAAGACTTCTCTCCCTGCAAATTACTGGTTGGCTCGGACAGGAAAAGAGATGCTTGGGAAAGGTGTACTGAGCAAACAGAAAGAAAAAGGAGGTCTCAGTGATGCATCTCACACCAATGAATTATCCAGTCTTTCTCCTATGTGGGGCTTAGTTTTGACTGTGTATCATTTAGCATCCTCGTGCCACTGGGACTAGCTCAAAGTTCTCTAGGGCTTATCTTTGAAGAAAATGGCTAAAGAAAGCGAGATTGTCATTTTGTTGGTTCTGTGGAGGAACGATACTGTAGAAATGCAATCCCAGGCACCATTTTTTTTTTAACTAGCAGGAATCTGATCCATCTCTTGTCATTTCTTCAAGATAGATGTGACTTCTAATGAAAGGAAAGGGACTTATCGCCTGTATAAATTGCCAAGTTCTGCGTGGTCATGGAAAAAAATGAAGTAACATAAACCATCCCCTGGAACAGAGCCAGTAGAACATGGGCTTCCAGGAGTGTTGACAGTTGCTGGGTGTAAGGCATGTTTGTATAAAAAAAAAAAAGTATATTTAACTTCATGTTCCTCCTTCACGAAATGTTCTCCCTGCCAAGTTTTTCAGGAAATTTTCTCTTTGCCAAAATTAATGACTCCATGATAATTAGAAGCAGTGCAAGTCTAGGAGGTGAGGGTATGTCTAATGTCTAAGCAAAACGGTACAGACTGTGTACCATTCAGGACCACAACCTTAAGGCTGTGGGAAAAACTATGAAAACATGAGTTTAAGAATATATAATTTCCCAAATATGTTACAATAACAGAAATCTAAGTGGTACAATAAGAGTCAGTAGTTCTTGATCAGGCATGAGTTTGACAACCAGGATACAGTGAGTAGTATCTGGAGATATTTTTTTAATTTTATAACTAGGTGGTACTAAAAGTACTCCAGTGCTTGGAAAAGACCCTAGAATGAAGAATTAAATAGCAAAATGTTAATGTCAGTGTAATGCAACCCTCATCTGACCTAGTTACCTTACTGTAGACAAGCCTCTTCTGGGTTTTAATAAACAGCATCTCATTCAGCTCAATCACCTCAGGTGATTGATATACAAATATCCATGTAGGTAAAATTAAAGAGAAATCAATATAATATTAATAACAGATTCTTTTTGAGGAATATTAATAACAAGGCCTTTTGAGGAATGGAAGACCCTTTATACTGTAGAGTACTTAGAATAGAAGCAAAATCCATTGCTTCCTATAGCAATTCCTATTACCTGTTGGAGACTCAACTTCTTCCTCTCTCACCTACTTCTATTTCTGTAGTGACTTCTGGTGCCAGTTGATGCGTTCTCTTAATCTGTACTTTCTTTCTCTTGACACAAGACTTTAGTGCTTCTGTGTCTCATGCTTCTGTGTTAGTTTCTTGATTATAGCCATAACAAATTATCACTAGGGATGAAATAACACAGATTTATTCTCTTACATTATCTGTTGCATTCTTTTTAACTAGCTTTGGTGTTCCTCTCCTAAGGACTACTATGATAACATTATCCTTTCATAGATGATCCAGCTATCTTTCTATCTCAAAATCCTTAATTACAATGCATGTACAAAGTCCTTTTATTACAATAAGTAATGTTCACAGACATTACATTAGGATGTAGACATCTTTGGGACCAGTACCCTCTGTGCCTTATGCTTTCTGCCCATTTCCTCTACATTCTGTTGTTCAGATTATGCCTGCTTTGATCATTCAGTTCTATGTATGCTTCAGAATTCCCTACCTCTCAAAGATATCAAATTGTATCAGGAAGGTATCATCCAACCCAAAGTTCTCTGTTATACACAATCCTTACTTTTCATTACCTCATAAACTGATAGCCACAATAGATGACTGCTAAAAATCAGACATTGATTCCTACCCCAGGCTGTGTTACAAGAGTAGTGAACATGTGGTACACAGTAATTAATTACTAAAGCAAATTTTATGGTGGCACAGAAAACCATTGTGCCCTCCAGAATCAATGCCATTTGATTCACTTTCTTACTGTTTTAAGATGCACAGTTTTTTTTCTTTTCCTCCTATTTTAGCCTGCCCATGTAAACTTTTGTTGTTGTTGTTGTTGTTGTTGTTGTTGTTGCTAAAAGAATGAGTAGACATGTCAATACACAACTGTGTGGCCTCGGTTAAGGTTAAAGGAACTCGTGTTCTTTCTTTTATGTACTTCACCATTGCTGAGACCAGTTTATCGGACCCAAGAAAATAATGCAAGACTAAGGTAAGGTATAAGTGTCTTAGCTGAGTCACTCCATGGGCTCAACCTAGATCAGCTTACTTTCAATGTACATATTGATAGATGAGCTAAAACCAATACAATATCACTAAGAAATGGAGGTGTGGTTTGATTTTAGGGTTTTTGTCACACAGTGAAAGCTAATAGAAACAGGCAGCTGTCTTTAAAGTGAGTCTATAGATGTTCTCACTTTTACCAGTATGGGCTTGTGGACATTACGTGCCATGAGCTTCACTAGAACAAAGAGGTGCCTCTCTTAAAGCCCCAAACAAAATTCACTCAACCTAGAAAACTGATACAGGCAAAAACACCAAAAAGAAATGTTTTTGCATGTGTAAGTTCATGCCCAACAATTTCAATCCTTAGCTATCTAGGCTCTAATAATTGTTGGTACATCTAGTATGATATTTAGGAAGAAAAGAAAGGCTTTCATGTATCTTTTGGAAGAGAGAAATCTATTGGTAGTTGAGATTGTCTTTATTCCTTTCTATAATGTCAAGTAACACTCGGAGACACTGTGGAAAATGCAGGGTAGCATAGACGCTTGAACACAATTAGGAAGATGAATGTGGATTGTAGAGCAATACAGGTAAAAACCCAAGATCCGAGATCAAGAGTCCAGCTGGGGAAAAATCTTGGCTTTATGGGGTTGAGAAGAAATGTCAGCATAACTAATACAGCATGCTAGAGAAGGTACAGGCTGCACCAAGGCTCCATTCATGTCCACAGCATTTATACTCTCACAGCATAAAGAATAACCACCATCCTTAGTACATGTGGGGCATTGGTAAGCATGGCAGCCTCTTCTTCAATGTGGCTATTTAAATTAGTTTGTAGTTTTACCTTGATTTATATTTATTTAACATATTTCTGTGTAAATAGTTTGCATATTTCAAGGAAATGAGAGAGGGTTCCTATAAGCCTTCTCAAGATAACAAAAATTTCCCCCCCCCCGGGGGGGGGGGGAGTAGCCAGGTGTGGTGGTGCACGCCTTCAATCCTAGCACCAGGGAGGCAGAGGCAGGTGGATTTCTGAGTTCGAGGTCAGCCTGGTCTACAAAGTGAGTTCCAGAACAGCCAGGGCTATACAGAGAAACCCTGTCTCAAAGAAAACCAGAAAAAAAATTTCTCAGGCACATAGTAAGGCAATAAATATAAAGGACACTATAAGGTGTGTTTTCTATACTCATATCTCATATGAGAATAATTATATAACTATAAAATAAATTCAGAATATTTTTCTTCTTTAGGATAATAATATCCAGTGTAATAGAGGCAAGATGGACATAGCAGAATGTACACGTGTTTCTTTCTCTATTGGTAAGTATATCAAAAAAGGTAAACTAGGTGATATCATAGAAAACACTGTGCTATTCATTTTTAAAGCCATTTAATTCATGAGAAGGTCATGGAAAGCTAGTTAAATAAATTAAGGATCATGGGTATAAGTCAAATAATCAAATATTATTATTTTTAATCCAACTATTCTTTTATGTCTGTAAATATAATTTTATTTTAAAATATTTAACATATCACAGCACAGAAAAGACTTCCTCTCTGAGACATTGTGTTGGAAAGCTATAGGCCTTAAAAGAAATCCTGAAAAATTTGAAACAAATAATATTTTCTTTTCTTTTTAATGTTTCATATGGGTACTATAATACCACTACAGAACTGTCTCTTCTTTAGACACATAAATAACAATAAATACTTCTATAATAACCACCTTGAGATGAGTTTTTAATTGCTTTGATAGTAGCAATTCCAAAGATATGTAAGCTCTATTTACTTTGAATTTTATTCAGCATATGGGCATAGGAAAGCGTTAGCATTTTCCAATTCTGAGGATGAATGTGTTTAAATGTTAAAATAACTCTGAACAGTTTCATGTTTTTCGTCATGAAGTTTGAGAAGAAATGTAAATACAGAAACTTGTGCCTGCCACTGTTGTTCTTTCTACAAATTTGATCAAGCTAGCAAAGACATGACCACAGTAGAGGAATAATTTTAGCTTCCTATGACTACAACCTCAGTTAAACTCAGGATGCAAAAGTATTTCTACCATCTATTCAAAACATTCACACAATGTAGATATGTTTGCCTAAACTTTGCTCATCGGTTTTGAATATCCCCTTAATGGAAGGTGAAGACAGCTATACCTGGTAGTGGAATATTATAAACAAAAAAAACCTGTGGTACTGGGTCTCAGTTTATACAGTCGCTTTCTAAGAAAGACAGGTGTCATTTGTTTTACAATTAAATTTAATTTGTAGTGAGACTACTTTGTTGAGGTGCAGAAACCCAATCAAATCATTAGGGATTCCTTTCCTGTTCTCCCATGTACTTCTTTCCCCTCTACTATTTAGCAGTCAGTCTGTCAGGAAGAATAGTTTGGGCTCTTACTTTTCCTGACAATAAAATGTATCCAAGTCATGCCTCAAATGTACTGAACTTCCTCTCTTAGGGACTTGGATTTGCTCTCTTGCTTCAGTATTATACCCCCTTGATGAGTGAGTTTAATGTTCAGCATCTTCTTAGTTCGCTAATGTATGCTAGAACTACTCTACCATTCTTATGTTGGGGAAATTTTTTGAAAGGGCATCAAGTCAATCTCTTTCTGGACTATGTGACCATACCAACTTAATGCTCCATTTGCATTCCCATTCTCAGGCTGAGCTCAACAAATGTCTTCAACAATGAGCTAATGCCTGATAGCTTGGAATTCAGCTTTTTAAAGTTGAATCGCCCCAAGAACCCTGAAAAAGGCCATTTCTTTTAGTATCTAAAGCTTATACTTGATCTTAAAGGAGTTAGATTTTATGAGAAAGTATTAAAAAGAGTGACTCTAGGGGTCAGAAATCACAGGAGCCAAGAAGGAGAGGCTGGTGCAATGAGACACGGTCATGGCTTTTGATTAAAAAACAATGAAGAAACTGGCTTAATTATAGTGTTAGCTTAGTTTGTTTGTTTGTTTGTTTGTTTCGAGATAGGGTTTCTCTGTGTAGCCCTGGCTGTCCTGGAACTCACTCTGTGGACCAGGCTGGCCTCGAACTCAGAAATCCGCCTGCCTCTGCCTCCCAAGTATAGTGTTAGCTTCTACTGGGGAATAATGGAAAGTAAGTTCTAACTCATTGGATGAGACACTTTTGGTTGAATTTTCCTAGGTGAGGGCTGTTTTTTTTTCCTTGTACCATAATACATTTTCCTCAGATTTTTGACGGAAAACAATTTGTGGGAAGTACAAAGCAGAGAGAACCAGTGCTAAAATTTATGATTATGGACACCAATGTTGATTTTAGTATAGTCATGATGTTTCTTTCCCATCATTCCTCAATCATAAATTTTAATGAAGACAGTTCCAGTTCTCTGATGAACTTGTGACTCTGTGAGATGATCTTCCCTAGACCTCAGGGAGAAAAATTCTGCCAACGGAGAGCTATAGACTTCTCCATAAAGAAACTCCAGTCCAAACCAAGGTAGGTGAAGAAGAACCAGTCACCAAAAACCATTCAAAGCCAAATAGAGCAGAGGTTCATAATGCTTTTATCTCCACCGAGATCTTTTGGGGAATTTTCCTGAGGCAAGGACTATGAGAGTGACAGCCACACATCTGTGGTTTCTTACAGAAGTGAAATCAACCTTTCTTCCATACTGTTTTGTCTCAGCCTAGCACACGTGTCTTGACTCAAGCCATGCTGTACGTAGGGAGAGAAGCTGCTGGAGACTTCTGTGCCTTAACTGTTCTCAAATGTAGCTTTGGCCTGGAAATGGCTACTCCTCTCCACCTTTGTAGATGTTCACAGAAGTATTTCTGCCACATACCAAACCACCTCAAAGAACGCTATGCTTGCCATTGTAATGGCAATATCTTGAAAGTGCATGTGTGTGTGTGGGGGGGGGTAGAGGGGATAAGAGAGAGTGAATGAGTATTGTGATCTGAGTATGTGTGTCCTACTGATATTCATAGGTTGAAACCTAATTCTTTATGCAATGGTATTATGGATTGAATTTGAAATAAGTCTCCATGGCATGGAATTAGTCATGGTTCTAGGGAACAGACTGATAGGATGAATGTGTGTCTGTGTGTATGTGTGTATGTGTGTGTGTGTGTGTGTGTGTGTGTGTATACAGTATATATAAAGAATTTATCAAATCATCTTACTCTGAAATATAACAACAGTTGTCTCACACCTGAGTGGCTGAGAACCAGTTGTTGCTTCTGTTCTCAAGGCTGGGTGCCTCAGCCGTCAGAGTAATTCCACAATGGCTGTCTCATACCAGAACATCCATGAACCCTGTAGTTGCCCAGTCCCTGAGGATGTGTGACTCAGCAGTTCAAATCTGGCCCTGAGAACCTGCAGGGTTTCTAGAAGCTGCTGGTCTTTAACCCACAATGAAACCCTGGAGATGCTGTTTCTGGTATCAATGGAGGAATCAGCTACGACAGAGGAAATCAACTCAAAGGCAAGAGGAAAGAGCCTGGGAGCAAGAGATGAGTCATCTTCTGTCTGCCTTGCCCTTTAGTCTGGGCTGCTTCTAGAAGGTGCACTCCATTTTTGGGGTGTGCTTTCTCACATCAGTTAAGGCAATCAGGATAGTTCCTCAATTGAGGCTCTCTATTGAAGTGATTACAACTTGTAACAAGTTGATGTTAAAAATCAATTGTCGCAGGCCTCATGAATGGCATTTGAACCTTTATAAAAAGGAATCCAGACCATCATCTAAAAACCATAGCACAGCCTCCCCACCACTGAGTCCACAACATAACACAGTGCCTTGATTTTAAACTTCAACTTCCAGAACTGTGAGGAATTTCTGCTGTTTGTAAGCTATCCAGTTTATGACACTTTGCTTTATTAGCTCTAATGGACAGTGGAAGAGGGCATGGGGGCGGGACACAAAGAGGGAATGGAGATTTCCCCTCAAATAATTGAGAAAATTAAGCTAGCCGCAAGTGTGTGTAACAAACAAAAGTAGTGAAAATGGCTAGTACTAGATAGGATGTAGTGTAGCTGTCCCTCAGATGCACTGAGGATAAGATTATAATCAAGACACCTCGAATATGCAACATGAACCTTAAACATATCAGTAATGATGTTTCTGTGGGTTTTGAAAGAAATCTCACATAAAGGCAAATTTATGCACCAAAATATTCATTGGAAGATTATTTCTAATAAACACCGAGACAGAAATATCCAAGAATTATGGATGGGGTAGGATCAGTTGCTAAAATATAACTATATGTAATGGAAATTATGTATCTATTAAACGTGATGTTTACAAATAGTATTTAATTACAAGAGTAGCAATTCTGATCACTACACTTCAGAAACTGTATTTCAAAGTTAAATGTGAAATATGATTTTTGCTATGTAAAAAACATGCATTAAAATATAGGGAATATGTCAGGATGAACGCAGTGGTGGGTGATTCTTTTCTCACCTTCTCATACTAATGTCAACACATTTTCAGCCTATGAGCCTCTGCAAGAGGTATTTTCTATAGCATCATTCTTAATAAAAAAATACTGCACTTCTCTAATAGATGGTGATAATTGAACCGTGCATGTCACAATATAAAGTCTTACTTCCCATTGACCCAATCTATTACTTCACAAATTGTCTCTTTAGGAAATATTGCAAGTTCATGTTGTGATATCTGTTTTACCTGTTTAAAGACTATTTTAGAAATAAAGCAACAGAGGCCTCGAGAGATGACTCAGACATTCCAAGAACTTGCTGCTCTTCCAGAGGTCCTGGCTTCCATTCTTAGAACCCACATCAGGCAGTTCAAAACCACCTGTAACTCCAGTTTCAGAAAGTCCAATGCCCCCTTCTGAATACTAACACTTATGTGGCACATATCCACAGACTCAGACACTCACACAGGCACACACACACACACACACACACATTATACACACAAAGATAATAAACAAATAGCAGCAGAAATGATGATATGTCCTAGAGTATGGTTTCCAGGGTAAAGTCTATACCTGGAACCAACAACATCAGCATCACTTAGAAACTTATTAGTGATCCGTATCTTCAAGTCCTTCTAGAGATCTGCCTAGTCATATGCTCTGGAGAACTGACTGTGCTTTCTGAAATTTAAAATATCCTGTTGATTCAGATTCACAAGCGAGTTCAGGACGTTCTGGCCAAAAGCAGGGGTAAGATAAATACCAAGGTCCAAAGACCAAACCTGCCCACATATTATCTGTGTATGTTTTTGAACCATCGTAGTAATACATAGTTTTGATAAACACATCACATCTCATAGAATATAAACATTTACTATTTGACTACATAAAATATTTGCAAACCCTTATTCTATAGAATGGAGGCTCCTTTAGGTTATGCGTTTCCTTACCATTGGAAATACAAAAAAGTATCTTGAGAATTTACACTTTGACCAGTGTAACTTGATCAAGTGTCTGTGAAATTGTAAGTTCAATTAAATATACTAATAGGAGTTTCATTAATGATGAAATTTTATAGGAAATATATGTTAACTATTCTTACGTACTCATCCTATTTCAGAAACAAACATTAAATAAAACTATTCTTACAAATGAAAATGGATCACAGAGGGTTGGTTTATCTTACACTGAGACAAAATAAATCTAAAGGGTTCCACCTGCTGGCAGAAATAAAAAATTACTCTAACATAAAATCTACATTTATAAGATTGTCTGGTTTAACAGAAATGATAATTTTGGAACTTTAAATAAAAAAAAGACAAGTATATGGTCCATTTATTTTTTTAAAACAGTAATTTTAAAGAAAGAATAATCAATTTCATGGTATATAAAAACAAAGTCATAGGTGTAGTTCATACAAAACAAACATTGATTTGTTATACTAAAGCTTATGAACATATTGGCCACATATTGCCTAATAACCAAGATAATTCATCATTAATTAAGATATGGTGAAACTATATAAAAATGATTCTGTCATACAATTCAGATTGTATGGCATTATAAGTTCTTAAACTTTTGTGTCTTAAATTTAAAACGCTATGAAATTATGTTATGAAATTATAGGAAACACATTTAATGATAATTTTACTTTTTAAATAAGAAGGATAGAGAGTTTTTCCTAAAGAATTTTAATTCAATATATAAAGGTGCATTTTATTTCTTGGAAATAAAAATAATCCTAAATGGTACGTAACTGGTCATCTGCACATAGAGAAGCAAGAGCTGGCAAACCAGGTACAAATGTAATCTTTTTTCAAAAGCCTTAGTGATATATAATTTTTGAACCTTAAATTTATCCATTCAAAGTAAACCATTCAATGACCTTTGTTAAGCTTAGAGAATTGTACAATTAATGACTACAACCCATTTTAGAATATAGCAACCATCTCCTGTGCACACTTACAGTGTTTTAATCCATACTTCCAGCCATAGAAAATAATTAATATTCTGTCTAAAAATTTACTTTTATGGATATTCAATAGAAATAAAAATACACAATTATAAGATATGATTCCTTCTACGTAGCCTATACTTTGATTTTATCCTAATTGTAGCATGTATTAGTAGTGATTTTCTCTCTGGTTGCTGGGTAATTTTCCTTTTGCAGCTATATCATATTTTTATTTAAATTACTTTCAATGGATAAATAGCAATTACATATATGTATCAGGTGCAATTCGATGTTTTGTCACGTTTCCATTGTGAAATGATCAAATCAGGGAATTTAACATACCTATATCTGAAACATTATAAGTTTATGATAAATATATTTAGTATCCTCTTTTATAGCTATTTTGAAATGTACAGTGCATTGTTAATTATATACCTCTTCATGGCAACACAACACCAGACTTATTCACTTCTAAAATTTAGTTGTATTCACTTTATCTTACATGTCAATGTTTTGCTTGCATGTATGTCATGTACACCATGTGTGTTCTTGGTACCTACAGAGGTAAAAAGAAGGTATTGGATTCCCTAGAAATAGAATTATTGATGTTTGTGAACCACAGTGTAGGTTCTGGAAATAAAACCTGAGTCTTCTGCAAGATGCCCACAACTGCTAAGCTATGTCTCCATCCCCCAACTTATTCTTTATACACTTGGCTAATACTTCATTCTCTCTGCCTCTCTAATTCCTTTTGGTAATGACTATTCTGCTATCTACAAGTTTGGACGCATTTATCTACCACAGATGAGAACAAATGTCACATGTTTTTGTGCTGGGCTTCTTTGACTTAACATAGTATTCTTCAGAATCACTCACTTCATATTGGCAAATGACAACATTTCCTTTTCTCAGGCTGAACACTATCCCATTCTGTGTCTAAGTCCTACATTTTAACATCCGTTTATACATTAATGGACACTTAGTCTATTTCTAAGTTTTGACATCGTGAATCATTCTGCAAGAAGCATGTACATGCAGACATCTACCAGCATACTGATTTTAGTTCCTTTCGTATACAGGCAGTAGAGAGATTGCTAGGTCATAACATGACAATTCTTAGTTTTTAGAGGATGTTCTATGTTTTCAGAAATGACTGCATCAATTGATAATACCACTAACCATGTATAAGGATGCCATCTTTTTACATGCCATTGTTAACATTATGATGAAAATCTTTTTGATACACAGCCTAACAGATTTGAGTTGATGTTACATTGTGGTTTTAATTTATATCTTATTGATAGGTACTGAACATGTGTTGGCCAGTATATTTCTTAATGGGGCTGTTTATTTTCTTGTTACTAATTAGTTTCTTGTATCCTTGTTCTATGTAGGATTTTCAAATCTTTTCTCTAACCCATGGTGTGATAGTTTAGATAAGAATTGCACCCACTGACTCATATATTTGAATACTTGGTTGCCAATTAATGGAACTGTTGGGAAAGATTGGGTGGTGTGACCTTGTTGGAAAAAGTGTGTCACAGGGTCAGGCTTTAAAGTTTCAAAGACTTGTGCCATCCCCAGTGTGTCTTTCTCTGCCTCCCACCTATGGATCAAGATATGAGCTCTCAGCTGTTCCTGCCAAGGTGCAGTTGCTCCCTCATCATGGACTTGAGCCCTCTAAAACTGTAAGCCCAGTTAAATGCTTTACTTTATAAATTGCTTTAATCATGGCAGTTTGTCCCATCAATAGAAAAGTAATTAGGACAAAATGTCTGTCACCTGACTCAAGGCTTTTTCCTTGCTGTGCAGAGATTGTTAATTGGTGTGATACTGTTTACTTATTTTTATTTTCTTCACTATGCTTTAGGAGTTATGATCAAGTAACCTTTTCTTTTGCCAATGTCATAGATTTTTTTTTGCCTTTTGCCCTTTTAAAAATATGTTTTAGTCATTTCAAATACTTCATTTAAGTCTTTAATCTATTTGAGGTTGATGCATTTTTTTTAAAAGATAAAGATATATTTTATTTTTTGTATGAGTTTGTTTTTCAAATTAGGTCCCTACCTAGTCTCAAACTTTAGGCTTCTAACACCCTGCTTCAGCTTCCCAGTAGCTGTGGAGACAGATGAACATCTCTGTGCCTTGATTACTATGACCTTATAAAATATTTTGAATTCTTCTAATGTGATACTTCCAGCTTTATTTATTTTTGCTCAAGATTGGTTTTGATACTGTACTTAGAATTTTGGCACAATAACGTTTGGAAAATGTACTTAATTATTTTGATATTTTAAAGTGTGTTAAGTCTTGTTTTGTGGCCTACCATATGACATTTTATATGTTCTTCAGATGAACATGTATTTTGTTGATTTAGGGTATATTGTTTTAAATGGTTATCAGGTCTGTCTCACTTTAAGTAGCTTAAATCTAATGTTTCCTCACTGATTTTGTGGCTGGACTCCATTCACCGTTTTAAGTGGAGTTATGAAATCTTCTAATATTCTCAGCATTCTAGTGTAGCTTGTTTTAGGTCTCTTTTAGGTTTCTGCCATATATTTAAGTGCACTAAATTCACCTTGATGAACTGACCATTTATTACTACACAAGATTAAGTCATGCCCTTTTCTACGTTCATCTGCTTTTTTGGGGGTATATTTTATTTATTTACATTTCAAATGTTATCTCCTTTCTGCACAACATTTTATCTCCATATTTGCTCCTGTGAGTATTTTGATCTCCTTCTAAGAAGGACTGAAGCACTCACACTTTCGTCTTCCTTTCTATTGAGGCTCATGTGGTTTGTGAATTGTATCCTGGATATTTGGAGCTTTTGGGCTAATATCTACTTATCAGTGAGTGTATACCATGTGTGTTCTTTTGTGCTTAGGTGACCTCACTTAGGATGTTATTCTCTAGTTCTATCCATTTGCCTAAGAATTTCATGAATTCATCATTTTTAATAGCTGAGTAGTACTCCATTGTGTAGATGTACTACATTTTCTGTCTTCATTCTTCTGTTGAGGGACATCTGGGTTCTTTCCAGCTCCTGGCTATTAAAAATAATGCTGCTATGAACATAGTGGCACATATGTCCTCATTACATGCTGGAGCATCTTCTGGGGATATCCCCAGGAGTGGTATTGCTGGATCCTCTGGTAGTACTATGTCCAATTTTCTAAGGAACCGCCAAACTGATTTCCAGAGTGATTGTACCAGCTTGCAATCCCACCAGCAATGGAGGAGTGTTTCTCTTTCTCCACATCCTTGCCAGCATCTGCTGTCACCTGAGTTTTTTATCTTAGCCATTCTGACTGGTATGAGGTGGAATCTCAGGGTTGCTTTGATTTGCATATCTCTGATGATTAAGGATGATGAACATTTTTTAAGTGCTTCTCAGCCATTCAGTATTCCTCAGTTGAGAATTCTTTGTTCAGCTCTGTACCCCATTTTTAAATAGGGTTATTTGGTTCTCTGGAGTCTAACTTCTTGAGTTCTTCATATATATTCAAGCCCCCTATGGGATTTAGGATTGGTACAGATCTTTTTACAATCTGTTGGTTGTCTTTTTGTCCTATTGAGTGTCGTTTGCCTTACAGAAGCTTTGCAATTTTATGATGTCCAATTTGTTGATTCTTGACCTTACAGCATAAGCCATTGGTGGTCTGTTCAGGAATTTTTCCCCTGTGCCCATGTGTTCGAGGCTCTTCCCCATTTTCTCCTCTATAAGTTTCAATGTCTCTGGTTTTATGTGGAGTTCCTTGATCCACCTGGAGTTGAGCTTTGTATAGGGAGATAAGAATGGGTCAATTTGTATTTTTCTACATGCTAACCGCCAGTTGAACCAGCATCATTTGTTAAAAGTGCTGTCTTTTTTTCCACTGTATGGTTTTAGCTCTTTTATCAAAGATAAAGTGACCATACCTATGTGGGTTCATTTCTGGGTCTTTAATTCTTTTCCATTGATCTACCTGTCTGTCTCTGTACCAGTACCATGCAGTTTTAATCACAATTGTTCTGTACAGCTTGAGGTCAGGGATGGTGATTTCCCCAGAAGTTCTTTTATTGTTGAGAATAGTTTTTGGTATCCTGGATTTTTTGTTATTCCAAATGAATTTGTAAATTGTTCTTTCTTTCTCTGAAGAATTGAATTGGAATTTTGTTGGCAGTTGAATTGATTCTGTAGATTGCTTTCGGCAAGATGGCAATTTTTAGTATATTTATCCTGCCAATCCATGAGCATGGGAGATCTTTCCATTTTCTGAGATCTTCTTTGATTTCTTTCTTCAGAGACGAAGTTCTTGTCATACAGATCTTTCACTTGCTTGGTTAGAGTCACACCAAGGTATGTAATATTATTTGTGACTATTGTGAAGGGGGTCATTTCCCTAATTTCTTTCTCAACCTGTTTATCCTTTGAGTAAAGGGAGGCTACTGATTTGTTTGAGTTAATTTTATACACAGCCACTTTGGTGAAGTTGTTTATCAGTGTTAGGATTTATCTAGTGGAACTTTTGGGGTCACTTAAGTAAACAATCATATCTTCTGCAAATACTGATATTTTGACTTCTTCCTTTCCAATTTGTATCCCTTCGGCTTTGTTTTGTTGTCTAATTGCCCTAGCTAGAACTCCAAGTATTGTGTTGAATAGATAGGGAGAGAGTGAGCGGCCTTTTCTAGTCCCTGATTTTAATGGGATTGCTTCAAGTTTTCTCCATTCAGTCTGATATTGGCTACTGTTTGCTGTATATTGCGTTTACTATGTTTAGGTATGAGCCTTGAATTCCTGATATTTCCAAGACTTTTTTTTTTTTTTTTGGTTTTACGAGACAGGGTTTCTCTGTATAGCCCTGGCTGTCCTGGAACTCACTCTGTAGACCAGGCTGGCCTCGAACTCAGAAATCCACCTGCCTCTGCCTCCGGAGTGCTGGGATTAAAAGCGTGCGCCACCACACCTGGCTCTAAGACTTTTAACATGACGGGATACTGAATTTTGTCAAGTGCTTTTTCAGCATCTAATGAAATGATCATGTGGGTTTTTTTTTTCCTTTGAGTTTCTTCATATAGTGGACTATGTTGATGGATTTCCATATATTGAGCGATCCCTGCATCCCTGGAATGAAGCCTGCTTGATTATAGTGAATGATGGTTTTGTTTTGTTCTTGGATTCTGTTGGCAAGATTTTTATTGAGAATTTTTGCATCAATGTTTATAAGGGAGATTGGTCTGAAGTTCTTTCTTCGTTTGGTCTTTGTGTGGTTTAAGTATAAGTGTAATTGCGGTTTCATAGAACAAATTGTGTGGTGTACTTTCTGTTTCTATTTTGTGCAGTAGTTTGAAGAGTATATTGGTATTATGTCTTCTTTAAAGGTCTGATAGAATTCTCCACTAAACCCATCTGGTCCTGGGATTTTTTTTTTTTTTGTTGGGAGACTTTTAATGACTGCTTCTATTTATTTAGGGGTTATGGGATTGTTTAGATGTTTTATCTCATCCTGTTTTAACTTTGGCACCTTGTATGTGTCTAGAAAATAGTCCATTTCATCTAGATTTTCCAATTTAGTTGAGTATGAACTTTTGTTGTAGGATCTGATGATTTTTTTTGAATTTCCACAGCTTCTGTTGTTATGTCTTCCTTTTCATTTCTGATTTTATTAATTTAGATACTGTCTCTGTGCCCTCTTGTTAGTCTGTCTAAAGGTTTATCTATCTTGTTGATTTTCCCAAAGAAGTACCTCCTGGCTTTGTTGATCCTTTGTATAGTTCTTTTTGTTTCCACTTGGTTGATTTCAGCCCTGAGTTTGATTATTTCTTGCCATCTATTCCTCTTGGGTGAATTTGCTTCATTTTGTTCTAGAGCTTTCAGGTGTGCTGTTAAGCTGCTAGTATAAGCTCGCTCCAATTTCTTTTTGGAGGCACTTAGAGCTATGAGTTTTCCTCTTACCACTGCTTTCATTGTGTCCCATACGTTTTGGTATGATGTGTCCTCATTTCCATTAAATTCTAAAAAGTCTTTAATTTCTTTATCTATTTCTTCCTTGACCAGTATAGCACTGAGTAGAGGTTGTTCAGTTTCCTTGTGTATGTGTTTTTTCCATTGTTTTTGTTGGATTTAAGACCAGGCTTAGTCTGCAGTGATCTGATAGGGTGCATGGGATTATTTTAATCTTCTTGTATCTGTTGAGACCTGTTTTGTGGCTAATAATATGGTCAGTTTTTGAGAAGGTACCATAAGGTGCTTAGAAGAAAGTACATTCTTTTGCTTTAGGATGAAATGTTCTATAAATATCTGTTAGATTCATTTGGTTCATAACTTGTGTTAGTTTCACTGTATTTCTGTTTAGTTTCTGTTTCCATGATCTGTCCATTGCTGATAGTAGGGTGTTAAAGTCTCCCACTATTATTGTGTGGGGTGTGATATGTGCTTTGAGCTTTAGTAAAGTTTCTTTTATGAATGTGGGTGCCCTTCCATTTGGAGTGAAGATGTTCAGAACTGAGAGTTCATCTTGGTAGATTTTTTCCTTTGACCAGTATGAAATGTCCTTCCTTATCCTTTTTGAACACTTCCAGTTGAAAGTTGATTTTATTTGATATTAGAATGACTACTCCAGCATGTTTCTTGGGACCATTTGCTTAGAAAATTGTATTCCAACCTTTTACTCTGAGGTAGTGTCTGTCTTTGTCACTGAGGTGTATTTCCTGTATGCAGCAAAATGCTGGGTCATGTTTACTTATCCTGTCTGTTTGTCTATGTCTTTTAATTGGGAAATTGAGTTGATTGATGTTAAGAGATATTAAGGATAAGTGATTATTATTCCCTGTTATTTCTGTTGTTAGAGGTGGAATTATGTTTGTGTGCCTATCTTCTTTTGGGTTTGTTGAAAGATTACTTTCTTGCTTTTTCGAGATTGTAGTTTCCCTCCTTGTGTTGGTGTTTTTCATTTATTATACTTTGTAGGACTGGATTTGTGTCACACGCCCACACATCTTTGACCAGCAGAGATAGTGGAAAGAAACAACACAGGGACACCAAGGTGGGTTCAGAGCAGCTTGCCTTCGCAGCTTCTGCTTTATTCTGCTTCTCTCTCTCTCAGGTTTCACACAGCTGCAGCTGTTCACTCACTCACTCTGGTCTCTCCTAGCTGGCTCTCTAATGCTGGTCTCATCTCTTCTAACTCTGCTGCTCTCTGGATACATCTCTCCTAACACTGCTGCTTTCTGGCCCCCCTTATCTGGAACTGCCCTCAATTTATACTTCCATTCACTCATGCCACCTCACACCACCCAATCATAAACACACGTCCAAGGCAGCATGCAGGATTGGCTGATAGAATGGTATCACGAGACATTGCGCTAATCTCTCCAAGTTAAACACACTGCTTTTATTGTGCGTGACTGAGACTGGGATAAACAAGTGAGGTCACAGGGCTTAGCATAGAGCCAGGGTGCCATCTTTGACCCATGCAGCTGTGCCCGCTCCCCACAGATTTGTGGAAAGATATTGTGTAAATTTGGTTTTGTCATGGAATATCTTGTTTTTTTCTGTCTATGGTAATTGAGAAGTTTGCTGGGTATAGTAGTCTGGGCTGGCATTTATGTTCTCTTAGGGTCTGTATGACATCTGCCCAGGATCTTCTATCTTTCATGGTCTCTGGTGAGAAGCCTGGTATAATTTTGATAGGTCTGCCTTTATATGTTACTTGACCTTTTTACCTTACTGCTTTGAATATTCTTTATTTAATGAATTTGGTGTTTGATTATTATGTGATGGGCGGAATTTCTTTTCTGGTTGAGTCTATTTGGAATTCTGTAGGCTTCTTATATGTTCATGGGCATCTCTTTCTTTAGGTTAGGGAAGTGTTCTTCTATAATTTTGTTGAAGATATTTACTGGCCCTTTAAGTTGGGAATCTTCACTCTCTTCAACACCTATTGTCCTTAGCTTTGGTCTTCTCATTGTGTCCTGGTTTTCCTGGATGTTTTGGGTTAGGAACTTTTTGCATTTTGTATTTTCTTTGACTTTGGTGTCAATATTTTCTAAGGTATCTTCTGCCCCTGATAGTCTTTCTTTTATCTCTTGCATTCTGTTGATGATGCTTGCAACTATGACTCCTGATCTCTTTCTTAGGTTTTCTAACTCCAGAGTTGCTTCCCTTTGTGATTTCTTAATTGTTTCTATTTCTGTTTTTTAGATCTTGGATGCTTCTGTTCATTTCCCTTGCCTATTTGATTGTGTTTTCCTGTAATTCTTTAAAGGATTTTTTTTTTCCTCTTTAAAGGTTTCTATCTGTTTACCTGTGTTCTCCTTTATTTCTTTAAGGGAGTTGTTTATTCTTTTTTTTTTTTTTTTACATAAATAAATTGAATCAGATTTTATTTAAGAAAAGGATCTTCATTCCTCTCTAGAATAGGGAATAAAATATACATGGAAGGAGGTGCAGAGACAAAGTTAAGAGCTAAAATGAAAGGATGGACCATCCAGAGAGTACCCCACCCGGGTGGTCCATCACATAATCAGCCACCAAATGCAGACACTACTGCATACGCCAGCAGGATATTGCTGAAAGGACCCTGATATAGCTGTCTCCTGTGAGGCTTTGACAGTCCCTGACAAATACAGAAATGGATGCTAACAATCATCTATAGGGCAGAACACAGGATCCCCAATGTAGGAGCTAGAGAGAGTACCCAAGAGCTGTAGGGGTCTGCAACCCTATAAATGGAACAACAATATGAACTAATCAGAACCCCCAGAGCTCATGTCTCTAGCTGCATATGTATTAGAAGATGGCCTAGTTGGCCATTATTGGCAAAGAAAGGCCCTAGGTCTAGCAATGTTTATATGCCCCAGTATAGGGGAATGCCAGGGCCAAGTAGTGGGAGTGGGTGGGTAGGGGAGCAGGGCAAGGGGAGGGTATAGGGGACTTATAGGATAACACTTGAAATGTAAATGAAGAAATTATCTAATAAAAAGAAAAAAAAGTTAAACAAATCTAATAAAATTAAAGGGTATGATGAAGGTAAAAAAATAAAAAAATTTCCGGCATCCAGATGGTGATTCACAGCCATTCATAACTCCAGTTCCAGGGGACCTAATACCTTCTTCTGACCTCCACAAACACCAAGCATACACATAGCATGCACACACACACACACACACACACACACACACACACACACACACACACGTAGGCAAAATACTAATACATTAAATAAAATTAATAAATCTAAAATATTTTGAAGATGGTAAATGTGTGCCAGCAAGAAGGTTCATCAAATAAAGGGGCTTGCTGGACAATTCTAGTAACCTAATTTCCATTCCAAACCTGGAAAAAAAGAACTGACTCCACAAAGGTTGTTCTCTGACCACTATCTGTTACATTGCCTACCCCCACATCATAAACATGCACAAACAAACAATAAGTAGTTAAGATGATAAATAATAAGGAAAGTATCTTAACCTGATTTAAGCAATGTATAAATATTTCAAAATACCATATGATACACTATTAGTATATATATATATATATATATATATATATATATATATAGAGAGAGAGAGAGAGAGAGAGAGAGAGAGAGATAGGCTTATATTAGATTAAGGGCCTAGGGTAAAAAATAGATATAGATATAGATATAGATATAGATATAGATATAGATATAGATATAGATATACACACACACATGCTTTTATGTAATAACTAAAACTGTCTTTTACAATATGTTAAACATTTTTTTAATTTTGTGGATATGGGTATTCACCTGCATGTATATCTATGTATCACATATACACAATGCCATAGGAGACAAGGAAAGAATACTGGTTTCTGTTTAGAGATAGTTCTGATTTGGAAATTAAACCTGGGTTCTCGGGAAGATCAGGCAGTGCTCTGAACCTCTGAGCCATCACTCCAGAACCTTGGAATATATTTTTCAAAGACAAATAAAAACCACTGTTGTTCAAGTGAATGCCTGGAACCAAAACAAAATTCTGGGTATATAGAGTCCAGTTGGAATGCAAGGAGCTTTCCGCTTGACAGGGTCTGTGACATGAAACTGCCAGTGGGAATGACAGATGAGCCTTTCAGAGAGTGGAGCCTTGAGAGCTCCTGCTGCTCAGGCTGAATTGCTCCAACCTCGGGGAACTGAAAGAAATCACCGGAAGTTCTACACACCAACTTCTAACTTCTGACTGACGTGAAGCTGAAGTGTCATTTTCAGAGCTTCACTTTACACCTGGACCATGGCCCACTGCCACTAGACAGTTGTCCTAACAACAGTAAGAGGAGACAGGAAACCAAAGATTTGGCAAGGAAGTCGTAGTAAATGGATAATAGCTGCTGGCCAAACGGGGTTAGCGTTGGTTGAAATACAGAGAAGGGGTGCATCTTGAGGAACAAATTAATAGGAGTTAACAATTTAATCTAGCAGGGGTATTTTAATTGTTTCTTTTATCACAATTGCTTATTAATGTTTTGGTTAGCATTCAGAATAATGAGTTTCAAACATTTACATATTATTTGACTTTGTTCTTATAACCCACTTCCCCCCACCCTCTCTCTCTCTCTCTCTCTCCCTCTCTCTCTCTCTCTCTCAGACATACACACACACACACACACACACACACACACACACACACACACGCGCGCGCACACACACACACACACACACACACACATTGCAATGGTTTGTATTTACTTGGCCTAGGGAGTGGAATTTGCACACATGGCCCTATTTTGTGGCCTTGTTGGGAAAAGTGTGTCACTGTGGGTATGGGTTTTAAGACCCTCATCTTAGCTGCCTGGAAGCCAGTCACAGCAGTAAAACCCCATTTAAGGCAGAAGTTGATACCAGAGACGCTAGTATTGCTGTGATAGACCTGACCACGATTTTGTTTGGAAGAATGTGGATTTGGGGGCTTTGGATTTGGAAAGCAGTGGGATCCTTTAAGTGGGGCTTAATGGGCTATCTTAGGAATATGGAAGACTGTTGCTGAGAGTGATTTGAACTGTGCAGACCTGGCCCAAAGGATATTTCAGTGGAGAAGAATTTCAGTATGTGGCATTGAGACTATTTTTTGTGGTATTATGGTGAAGAATGTAGTTACCTTTTGCCATTGTCTGAATAGTCTACCAGAGGTTATGGTGAAGAGATTTAGATTAATTGCTTTAAAAAAGGAGTCTCAAACAATCTGGTATAAATTCTGTTATGCAGCTGTTAAAGTTCACTCTTACAAAGAATGTTTTAATGAAAAAGAGCAAGCTGAGAAAAGAAAAATACAAAATATATGGGTCAAATATTAAAGGGGTAGCAGTAGAATGGAGTGGAATCTTATGTTCTAGGAGTTAACAGATTAAGGGAGTGGGATTTTTGAGAAAGATCCCACCCAGCTAAATTGAGGTCCAGCCACGGTGGTACACACCTTAATCCCAGGAGACAAAGCCAAATAGATCTCCGAGTTCAAGGCCAGCCTGGTACAGAGTAAGTTCCAAGTAGAGAAAAGTACAGGCGTGGTAGACTACACCTTTATTCCCAGCACTTAGGAGACAGGCATGCAGACCTCTGTGGTCAAAGTCCACTACAGAGCAAGTTTCAGAACAGCCAAGCTTAGGTAGTGAAGGAGCTGGAAAACAGAAAGCTGGTGATAATGTAATTTAATAAGAGGGCTATGTTCCAGACCCAGCGAGGGGCAGAACTTGGCAGCTTTGGCCATTTGGCTCTGGTTTTTTAGTCAAGAGGAGGAGACTACTGGGACAATTGATGGTGGTTAGCAGAAGCTAAGAAATTAGCAGCCATTAAGAAGAGACCAGCATCACTGAAGTGAAATCCTCTGGGAAGTGTTTTCTGTGAGCACAGAGAAGCTTGTTCCAGAGGTAGTTAAAGTTGTACCTCATGCTGCAGTTGAACTTGGTAACATGCAAGTGTTGTGCCAGGGAAATGTTAGTAATCCCCCAATCACACACAGGAGCCTGGGTGATTCTTGTGAGATGCCAAAGCTTTTAAGTTCAGACTCCATTTTAGAGAACCTGACCTAAGTTTGAACTCAGATAAACTAACAGGCTGGTACTTGGCTTTAGTTTCCAAGTTGCCCCCCAACAAAACTAAGCCAAGTTCCAGTCTCTAAGCTAACCCCCAACAAGACCAGAGTTTCCAGGTTACACCCTCAACAAGACCAGTGTCTCCAGATCATTCCCCCAACAAACATGCACCCCAGGTTACAAGCCTGTCCCCTGCCTAAAGACCACTAATGCAGAGTGGAGCAGAAATTAAGTTTATATGACTTCCTGCACCAGCCAGTTATGTTACAGGTCACAGCAGTTTTCCAATTAGATGCTTACACACATACTCCCTGCTTACTGCTTACTATAAAGCCTTGCCCTGATAGACATTCAGGACTCCTCCACCACCAAAACCATCCTGTGTGAGGGTGGTGGTTGGGGGAGGGGGGCCCAAGCTAGCTTGAATAGAATAAAGACTGCTGTGAGTTGCATCAGATTGGTTCCTGTGTGTATTTTTGGGGATCACTAACATTTCCCTGGCACAACAACAGCAGTAAAACTCTAATTAAGGTACATACCAATTGTATACCACACTCATTCTATTCCATGCCCTCAAAAGTCTTCCTAGCAAATATATTTTTAAACTTTATTTATTATGATTCTTTGTTTTGGCAGGCATGTACGTGTGCACGTGTATGTATCAGCAAACATGTGCCATGGCCTTTGTATGAGATGGTTTGAATAGGTTTGGCCCCCTTAGACTCAAGTGTTTGAATGCTTGGCCCATAGGGAGTGGCACTATTAGGAGGTGTGGTCTTGTCAGAGTAGGTGTGGCCTTGTTGGAGAAAGTGTGTCACTGTGGGGGTGGTCTTTGAAGTCTCTATGCTCAATGTCTGCCCAGTATGGAAAGAGATCCTCCTGGCTGCCTGCCAAAGGAGTCTCATTCTGGCTTCCTTAGAATTAAGATGTAGAACTCTCAGCTCATCCAGCACTAAGTCTGCCTGCATGCTGCCATACTTCCCACTGTGATGATAATACACTGAAACTCTGAAACTGTAAACCAGCCCCAAAGAAATGTTTGTTTTTATAAGAGTTGCCTTGGTCATGGTGTCTCATCACAGCAATAAAACCCTAAGACAGCCTAGATTTAAAGGACAACTCTAGAGGTGGCTCCTTCTTTTTACCTTCATGTGTGTTCTGGGGATCAAATTCAGATCATCAGGCTTACTTACATGGCAAGTGCCCTACCTAAGAGCCATCTCTCCAGTTCCAGGTGTATTTTAAAAAGATCACTGGAGATAGCATTGGTATCCATGGAAATGAGGACCTTAAGCTTGTTGAAGGAAAGCTGATGAACACTTAAAGCTTTCTTTAAACCTGTGAGTCTCAACCTTCCTAATGCTGTGATCCTTTTAATAGAATTTTTCATGTTGTAGTGACCCCCAACCATAAAATTATTTTTGCGGTTATCTATTACTGTAATTTTTCTATTGTTATGAATTGTAATGTAAATATCTGATGTGCAGAATATCTGCTATATGCAGCCTCTGTGAAAGGACCCATCAACCTTCCATGTTGTGACCCACAGGTAGAGAAATGCTGCTTTAGGCATTTTTGAGTGTTATGTGCTTACAGGGAGCAAGTGAAGATCTTCAACATCGAGTTGGAAACTCAGAGCTGAAACTGGGAGTTCTGTAGGACCAAAAAAAAAAAAAAAAAGAAAAAAGGTCAAACCTGTTCCCCAAGCTACTGTAGCCTTATCTTACAGTCTAAATGGTTGAAGTTAGCAAGGGAGTCAGCATGGAAGAATAGACAAATCTCAGAGCTCTCAAAACTGTCTGCATTTGGGAGGAGGATGAGATGGCTAAGAGTTGGAAGGGAAAGATCTGGAAGTTTGGGCAGATTGCGAGCAATCGACTTGCTGTGACCTTCATCTGAGCATCTGACATCCAACATCTGAAATCTGGACCTAGTTAGGTCAGGGAGCTAAGAAAGAAACTGGGAACACAGGGCTGTGTCTTATGATATAATATGATGTTGACCATGATATAGGATAAAAATAATGAATAGCTAGCAAATGTCTTTAAAAAAAAAATCCTTAAAGAAATGCATCCACTGTGAGTGGTGGTACAAGCTTTTAAGCCAAGCACTCTGGAGGAAGAAGTGGGCAGACTTCTGAGTGTTCTAGGCCAGCACAATCTACATAAAAGTCAGACAGTAAATATCTATCTAAAAATAAATGCAAAACAAAACAAACCATCAATAAACTTTTATATAAATACCCCACCTTTCATGGCTTTGCTCCTGTATTACATAAGACATCATCTTAATATTAGCCATTGGTTTATTCTATACTTTCTTTTCCCTAAGGGAATAAAAGAATATGGTATTTTCAAAGTCTATTTTATAATGTCAGGAGGCACATTTGCTGTAAGTTACTAAAAACACTTAACTAGCTAATTTAGTCCTCCCATGAAATAGTTATATTGGTGTTTGCCATCAGATTATGAGATTTATTCAAAAGAATAATAGTAGTGTCTCGGGCTAAGAGGGGAAGTAGACACAAGCTCCCATTCCTAACTGAGAAGCTAGCTCTAATTGAAAATTGCTTGCAAAAGAAAAAGTACTTTTCTGTGATGGAGTCTCACTGGGTATACAAACAGAGGACCCTACACCCAGCAGTAGATGCCAACACAAATGAACTCAATGGTGTTTGGGTAATTTTAGTTTTTTTGATTTTTTTGTTTTTGTTTGTTTTGTTTTGTTTTGTCTCATAATGCGTCCATTGGATTTTTTTTCCCTTACTGGTCTTTTGTATGTATATTCTGATTTCTGACTTTGTGGGGTTTGTTTTGTTTTGTTTTGTTTTTTCGAGACAGGGTTTTTCTGTGTAGCCCTGGCTGTCCTGGCAATCACTTTGTAGACACCAGGCTGGCCTTGAACTCAGGAATCCGCCTGTCTCTGCCTCCCAACTGCTGGGATTAAAGGCGTGTGCCACCACCGCCCAGCTGACTTTGTGTTTTTATAGTATGTGTGTTTTATGCTTTTTCTTTTTCATTTGTTTTGTCCTATTTTTTATTTTAGTTTTTTTTTTGAGAGAGAGAGAGAGACAGGGGGAGAGAGAGAGAGAGAGAGAGAGAGAGAGAGAGAGAGAGAGAGAGAATAGGGAGGAGTGGGGAAGATCTAGGAGAAAAGGAGAGGAAACCATGATCAAAATATATTGTGTGAAAAAATTATTTTCAATAAAGAATAAAAGAATTATGTAGCAGCAAATCAATGGAAAATCTCCTCTGTTATATAATTGATGCTTAAGAATACTTTTGTTCCTCTGATCTTATGCTGGTGAAATTTTTATTGCTTTAAATAAACCATTAAAAATCTATTTTTTGCTGTATGTTCAGTAAGCAAATGTTCTCTTCCTTTTTACACTTGTAGATGTACAGTAACTTTACTTTGAATAAAACATTTGCGTTTCTTTTCCTTTTACCTACTTTGGCCCTGGCAAGTATACACCAAATAAAATGTATTGGCAAACAAGCTGGTTATGTATTTACCATCCAAATGCTTGCTTTGGGGAAGAATTATTTGTTCAAAACATCTGTGAAACATGCATTTGTTTATAGACCATCCTGATGTCTCAAATATTTCTGTCTACATTTTCATAGGTAGCCTTCTCTTCAACACTAAGCTTTCTAAAGAGTTCTTCTGTTGGCCAAATTCTTTCCCCCCTGAGGCTTCAGGATTTGCCTGGTAGGAATGCTTATAAAAACATTTGTGGATAGCCCAAACATTTTTTAAATAGCATTTGCTTGGAAAATTCTTACTAGTAGTTTGGACACATAATTTAAACACATTTCAAAATATTTATGTGTCCATGCAATCCTTTGGCGGTTCCTGTAGTGTGAGGCTGAATTGATGGTTCTGTAGTTCAGTCTTCTTGTTTGCTTGCATTGGTCATTCATCATGGCTGATTAATGAGTCCTTTATAGAGCGTCCACACAGCACACATCATTAGCTTAAATAGTAAGGTGGCTCCATCTACAGAGGGGCTTAAAAGTTTCTCTTCAGAGAAGAGGCTTTAATAAACAAATGAGATTAGTTTTACCATAATCTTGTCAGATGATGAATTTTTGTTGTTCCCTCTTATTCTTAACTGTAATTCATAAAGTGATGAATTTGTGTCTGTTATTTTGTGTTACTATTTAGTAACGGATGTAGCTCTAGTGTGACCTGTGGTTTTTCCTAGGGGGTTTACACACATTTTGAAATTTTCCATCACTATGTCTAAAAGAAAGAAAATGGATAACTTATCTGTACATTTGTGAGGAATATAAATAAAATTTTGTGGGAGTTATGTGTGTGATTTCTTAACAGGGCTTTTAAAAAATGTTTCCAAAATAAAGACAGAAACTTAATTCTATAATTATATCTAGGCATCAATTTTTTCCAATTTTTATTAGATATTTTCTACATTTACATTTCAAATGCTATCCCAAAAGTCCCCTATACCCTCCTGCATCCCCCGCCCTGCTCCCGTACCCACCCACTCCCACATCTTGCCCCTGGTCTTCCCCTGTACTGGGGCATATAAAGTTTGCAAGCCCAAGGGGCCTCTCTTACCAATGATGGCCAACTAGGCCATCTTCTGCTACATACGCAGCTAGAGACACAAGCTCTGGGGGTACTGATTAGTTCATATTGTTGTTCCACCTAAAGGATTGGAGACCCCTTCAGCTCCTTGGGTACTTTCTCTATCTCCTCCATTGGGAACACTGTGTTCCATCTAATAGCTAACTGTGAGCATCCACTTCTGTGTTTGCCAGGCACTGGCCTAGCCTCACACGAGACAGCTATATCAGGACCCTTTCAGCAAAATCTTGCTGGTGTGTGCAATAGTGTCTGCGTTTGGTGGATGATTGTGGGATGGATCCCCAGCTGCTGCAGTCCCTGGTTGGTCCATCCTTTTGTCTCAGTTCCACACTTGATCTCTGTAACTCTATCAATGTGTGCTTTGTTCCTAATTCTAAGATGGGGCGAAGTGTCCACACCTTGGTCTTCATTCTTCTTGAGTTTCATGTGTTTTGCTAATTGTATCTTGGGTAATCTAAGTTTCTGGGCTAATATCCACTTATCAGTGAGTACATGTTATGTGAGTTCTTTTGTGATTGGGTTACCTCACTCAGGATGATACCCTCCAGATCCATCCATTTGCCTAGGAATTTCATAAATTCATTGTTTTTAATAGCTTAGTAGTACTCCATTGTGTAAATGTACCACATTTTCTGAATCCATTCCTCTGTTGAGGGACATCTGGGTTCTTTCTAGCTTCTGGCTATTTATTATAAATAAGGCTGCTATGAACATAGTGGAGCATGTGTCTTTATTAGCAGTTGGAATATCTTCTGGATATATGCCCAGGAGAGGTATTGCAGGATCCTCTGGTAGTACTATGTCCAATTTTCTGAGGAACCTCCAGACTGATTTCCAGAGTAGTTGTACAACTTGCAATCCCACCAACAATGGAGAAGTGTTCCTCTTTCTCCACATCCACGCCAGCATCTGCTGTCACCTGAATTTTTTACCTTAGCCATTATTACTGGTGTGAGGTGGAATCTCAGGGTTGTTTTGATTTGCATTTCCCTGATGATTAAGGATGTTGAGCATTTTTTCAGGTGCTTCTCAGCCATTCGGTATTCCTCAGTTGAGAATTCTTTGTTTAACTCTGTGCCCCACTTTTTAATGGGGATATTTGATTTTCTGGTGTCCACCTTCTTGAGTTCTTTATATATATT